>PVKS010002083.1:0-124382 GCA_004027875.1 Aplodontia rufa
CTGAGCCACCACTCTAGCCCCTAGCCCTAGCCTTTTGAGGTGTGAAGGGCTCCCTGTACTCCAGCTGAAGTGGTAGCCGACACCCCTACCCGGGGAAGCATTCTAGGTGGATGCGTTGATTTAGCAGCCCTAGCGCAAAGGCTCTTGGCCATTCCAGTGCATCCCAGGTCACTGGGCACCTGTCATACTCAGAGGTCCCAAGGCTCTTTTCCCAGGACACACCACTGCAGGCCTGCTCTGGCCCAGCTCTCTCTGAGGCCCCTGCAGAGACGCCTCAGTGTATGTTCTGTAATAGACGCATGTGCCCAGTGCCTTTATCAACTCAGCATGGCAGTTTGTACAGGTTTTCCTGGTGTCCTGTCTCCTAGTGCCCTGAGCAGAACCAAATGACAGCAACAGTCCACCATCTGGGCTATTGGGGCAGAGCTGTCTTTGGCCTCCGTGTGGCAGGGCACGCTCGCATGTGCATCAAATATGCACCAAGTCAGCTGGTCCTCAGCGAAGGTCCCAGCCATGCCGGCCAGAGCTCTGCAGAGGGCTCTGAAGTCTGCCAGGCAACATGAGACCCCAAGGATTTGATAGCTGTCCTGGATGGCTCAACCAGTGAATTGTAGAACAAGGAGCCCTAGGTGGCCGACATTGCTCTGGCCATCTGCCAGAGAGCCAGTGAGCCCTGCCACCTTAAGTCCTGCTCCTTTGGCAGAAGGCCTTGTGCTGTGCGTCTGGTTCAGAGTGGGGAGAGCCGCATCTGACCCTTGCAGAGGCTTGTCTGACTTGCTGTGAGGCTGTGTCTTTCTCAGGCCCCCACTCACCATCCAGTCATCTTCAGGAAGGTGGGCTCTTGTCTAGTTTTGGCTCCATGCACAAAAAAGTCTTTTCACAGGTATTTTGTAAAAGACCAGCTTTTACCCTAGGAAGTCTCTAAACGCTAACAGAGTCACTGTCAGCCCCCAGGAGATAAGAAATCATGGTGCTCTGTTTCACAGCTGCTTTTCTGACCGAGGCTCTCTGAAGAGTGTGATGCAGTCTAACACGCTGACCAAAGACGAGGACGTGCAGCGGGACTTAGAGAACAGCCTGCAGATCGAAGCTTACGAGAGGAGGATACGGAGACTGGAGCAGGAGAAGCTGGAGCTGAGCCGGAAGCTGCAGGGTAAGCAGGGGCCTGGGCAGCTGTGGTACTGCCACCCACACAGCCGCCACACTCACACTGTGTCCCCTCAGAGTCCACCCAGACCGTGCAGTCCCTTCATGGTTCCTCGCGGGCCCTGGGCAACTCAAACCGAGACAAGGAAATCAAAAGGCTAAATGAAGAAATTGAGCGTTTGAAGAACAAAATGGCAGGTAAACGTTCTCACAGGCTGCTGTATCTTCAGTTTTGGGGGGTTTTTTGTTTTGTTTTGTTTGTGCTGGGGGGAACCCAGAGCCTTGCTCCTGCTAGTCAAGTGCTGCACCACTGAGCTACGCACCAGCCCTGACGTTGATGAGGAAGATTTTAGAGTCCTTTTCATAAGGTGGAAGGGCAGGGAAAGGTTTAAGCTTTAGCATGTCCCTTTAGAGTTTTGGCAATATAGTTACTTGTCACTGTTGAAATCTTTTCCCCACCTGCCTGGTTCTGATGATAGTTTTATAGTGACCAGCTACAGCCTGTTTTCTCTATAAACTCTTGCTTTTCCTCTATGTATCTGACAGTTACATGGCCCTCCCTGCCTTTCAGTGTTGCAGGGGCTGGCTCTCCTGTCACCACCTGGTTATCAGAGCTTCCTAAGAAGTCACAGATTCCCTGTAAGCCCTGACCCTTAGCCCCATGTGGGCTGGCTCTGTTGTCTGGTGTCTGCAGGTCATGTCCCCATCTCACTTCCCAGTCTGAACCCCACCACTCTGATCTGGAAAAGGCTCCGCTTGAATTGGCTGCTCACTGATACCTTCACTGGCTCCAGAAGGGCCAGGTGCCATGTGGGGTACAGAGTTTATAGGAACTGAGACTGGTGGGCACGCGTGCCCGGGGCTCGACAGCTGGGAAGGGAATGAATAGCCTGTTCCCTACAGCACAGCTCACGTGCGACTCACGTGTAAAAGAAGTCTGAAGGAGAGAGACGTTGTGACCTGCCAGCAGGTCAGCACACAGGAAACAGTTTCTTTCTCTTCTGCCCAGATTCAAATAGGCTTGAGCGGCAGCTGGAGGACACAGTGACACTTCGCCAGGAGCACGAGGACTCCACACAGCGGCTCAAGGGCCTGGAAAAGCAGTACCGCCTGGCACGGCAGGAGAAGGAGGACTTCCACAAGGTATGCCTTGTGCTCGTGTGAGGGACCTTGGTGGTGTGGAGCTTCCTGAGGTCGAGCTCCCCAGGCTGTGCACTGGCGCCCACCAGGCAGCCATCATCTGCAGTCTCCACCCCAAGCCTGCGGAGGACGCGGTATCTCTTGCTTTCTGAGAGAGGAAGTGCGGTCCAGAGCACCCAGCAGCATCCACAGTGACCAAGCCAGCTGGGTGGACGTGCAGAATCCCCCGTTCCTGCCCCCCATGCCCCTGCAGCACCTCTTCCCCTTCTCTGAAGGGACATCTTAGTTACAACAGGGAGCTACAGGAGAGATGGTGTGTTGAAATCCTTACAGAAACTTGTCAGACTGCCCAACAACAGTCTGCTAAGACACGCTCCTTTACGCACCTGTGTCCTCACAGCTAGTTTGTCATCAGCTCTCTAAAGCACCCAGGATGACAAGCCCGAGCTGTTTGTTAAGTTCACCTGGGTGATGTGTCCAGTGCAGGGTGGGGACATGTGGGTCGGTCAGCTCTCCATTGCTGTGACAAAGCACCTGAGAACGACTCACAGGAGGAAAGATATTGTGACTCACAGTTTCCAGGCTTCAGTCCATGGTCACTTGACCCTGTCACTGCAGGCCTGCAGAGAGGCAGAACGACATGGTGGACAGCATGTGGCAGAGCAGATCTGCTCACCTCAAGCTAGCTGGGAAGTAGAGAGACAGGAAGAGACAGGGTTCCAGTGTCTCCTTCAAGGGTGCACCCCAGTCACCTGCCTCTTCCATGAGGCTCCACCTTCTAAAGTTCCCACTGCCTCCCAGTATGCCACCAGCCAGGGGCCACGCCCTCCACACATGGCCTTTGAGGGCCTTTCCAGATCCAAACTGTAACACGTGGCTTCTTCTTGCTGCAGCGTGGTCGCTGATCCCCTGATCTGGGCTCACGGAGGCAGTGGACACCTCCTGCCTGGTTGTGGGAACCACTTGCTCCAGGAGAGACCCTAGCTGAACAGCCAGATTGCAGATATCTGCTGGGAGGTATGGGTGTTCCGTGTGGCCAGCAGCAAGGAGACTGTCAGTTCAGCCTGTGGCCAGGCCCGCTTGTGACATTGCACCCAGAGGGAGAGCCACCACCCGTACCTCAAGTGCCAGTCAAGAGTTGCCATCCAGTGACTGTGCTATCCTTCACGTTGATTTAAATCTTTTTAATTTTTTATTTTTTCATCTATTTTTTCTTTTTCCTCCACTCAGTTGTGTATGTGGTGCTGGGGATCAATCTCAGGTCCTTGTGCATGCCAGGCAAGTTCTCTGCCACTGAGCTACCTCTCCAGCCCTTGATTTAAATCTTCAGCATTTTTGTAAATAGTAGCAACATTTAGGCCATTGACAGACCTCATGCAGGGTTGGTCCGGAAGATTATATCACCTGGATACTGTGGCTGTCTTAGTTTTGAAGACACACGGTATTTGCACAGTGAAGTCCTCTAACACACTTCTTGGAACCTGTCCCGGTCGCTGAGTGATGCATGACTACCTGGGTGTTCTTCTGTTGGTCTGCTTGTGTCTCAAAACTAGCTTGAGTGCCCAGATTCCTGCTGTGTCTGCCTTTGTGACTATGTAGATGAGTCAGGGAGGTGGGTCAGTGGAGCCAGGCACCCCTGGGCAGGCTGCTCCATGCAGTGCAGGGGCTTTCCTGGGCTGGAGTTGGTGCTCAGCACCTTAGCCCATGGGCATTGAGGCTGCATGTGTGTCAGAAGGGCAGAGCCAGGGGCTTTTTCCAAGAAGGCGGATTCTTGGATCTGACCATCACTTTTAACTCTTAATGCAGTGGAGACTGAACTTCAGCCTTCCGAATCTTTACTGACCAAACGTGTAACATCTGTAATTTTCTCTGATCAGCAACTGGTTGAAGCTTCAGAGCGATTGAAATCCCAGACCAGAGAGCTCAAAGATGCCCATCAGCAACGAAAGCGTGCCCTGCAGGAGTTCTCAGAGCTCAATGAACGCATGGCAGAGCTCCGCTCCCAGAAGCAGAAGGTGTCCCGGCAGCTCCGGGACAAAGAGGAGGAGATGGAAGTGGCCATGCAGAAAATTGACTCCATGCGGCAGGATATCCGCAAATCTGAGAAGTTCAGGAAAGAGGTACTTTTGTGGATGTTCAAGAGATGGTATTGATTGGACCTTAGCTTGATCTTAATCAAGCATCTTTGAATGCCTGGGCTGTATAACATACATTCTCTGAGATGGATCTACACCCCTAGCCCTTTTGATTTTGAGACAGGGTCTGGTAAGTTGCCCAGGCTGGCCTCAAACTTGTAATCTTCTTGCCTCAGCCTCCCAAGTCACTGGGATTACAGGTGTGTGTCACCATACCCAGGTGTTTCATGGTTTTTAATCTCTTAATATTTGCTTGTTAAATTATTATTTTCTTTTTGAGAGAGAATGATGAAACCCAGGTTCTCACATGCTGGCCAAGCACTCTACCACTGAACTACAGTCCCAGCCCACATTAGTGAAATTATTATTTTTTTAAAGAGACGCGCGGGGCGGGGGAGAGTGAGAGAGAAAGAGAATCAGTTTTATGTAGTTTATCATGTGACTTGTTGCTCTGACACTTTTCTTTTGCATGCCAGGCAAACGCTGCAACTGCTGAGCCACTGCCCCAGCCCCTGGTGAAATTATTAAAAGAGTTTCCTGTGGCGTTAAGTTTTTAAAATTCCCTGTTGAACTGAAGTATTCATGATGTGGTGTGGTGTGGTGTGGCACAGCTTCCACTACTAGGTGCCCAGGTGCCCCATCAAGGCAGGAAATGGGACACAGGTCTGTAGTCCTCTCAGATCAGTTGCCTGAGGTCCACAGCTCTGGAGGCCTTTTGGTCACAGCACCCTTCTACACCCCTTAAAATTAGTACTGAGAACCCCAAGAGCTTTTGTTTAAGTGAGCTATAACCCTTCCTATGCCTGTTATAAATTATAGTGATTTTTTTCAATGCAACAGTAAGCCTATTAGATGCTATTAGTTAATATAAATAGCATTTTTATGAAAAGTATCATTTTTAAAAATTTAATGAGAAAGGGAGTTTTTACATTTGTATGCCTTGTTTTAGCATCCAGTGTAGTAGAACACACCTGGGTTCTCATCCTGTTTTTTTGTTCTGTTTAATGTGCTGTGTGGACAGAGTGCATGGAAGCCTGGCTCTGAGGGACAGTTGCTTAGAAGGGTGGGCTCTGGACCTTGGGACTCTCATTCCTGAGCTCTGCTGCCCTGGTGGGGTGCATGTTCTGCTCTTGACAAGCAGTGTATTTAAAGCAGTGCTCATAAATTCTGCTACAGTCTACTTGAGGAACCTGTGAACTTGGAGAGCCTGGAAGTGCACACTTTTGTTCCTTCAAGTACAGATCCTTTTGTCAGTTAGCCTCAAAATATCTATTTTTTCCATAGTTTATTTTGCAACCCAAATATATCTATAGATATAGCCTGCTACAACTGAGATTAGTGAAACTCCTAATTAAGAATTAATAGATGAGGGGCTGGAGCGGTGGCTCAGCAATTTCGGCGCTTGCCTGGCAAGCACGAGTACCCGGGTTCAAACCCCAGCACCATGTACACAACTAAGTGTTGGAGCAACTAAGGCCATGTGAAAATCTAAATAAAGTTGTTTCTCTCTTTCTCTGTCTCTCTCACTGTCCCTCTCTCTTTAAAAAAAAAAAAAAGAATTAATAGATGAGGGCTAGAGAGGTGGCTCAGTGGTTTCGGCGCTTGCCTGGCAAGCACAAGGACCTGGGTTCAAACCCCAGCACCACTTACACAATTAAGTGTTGGAGCAACTAAGGCCATGTGAAAAACTAAATAAGTTGTTAAAAAAAAAAAAAAAGAATTAATAGATGAGTTAGGCGTGGTGGCACACATTTACAATCCCAGTTACTTGGGTGGCTGAGGCAGGAGGATCCCAAGTTTAAGATCAGCCGGGCAATTTAGACCTTGTCTCAAAAATAAAAAGGCCTGGGAGGTGTAATTCAGCTTTCCGGGGCTCCTGGGTTCCATCCCCAGCTCCAGGGACAGGAAGGGGAAAGAGTTACAGGTAAAATGACATTATGCATGTCTGGACTTCGCTCTAAAATAACCTGAGGCACACATTACCCTGGTGAAGCACACGTGGCCCTAGCAAGTCACCACTGCCAAAGGTGGTTCTCCCTGCTCTCCTAGCACACATTCAACTATTCAACTGCCAATTAAAAGCAAGTCAGTATTGTACATGTGCCAGAAGCATTTGCTTTACAGATCTTTATCCTTTCTTGGAACTCAGTCTTGAGTTAGAGTTTGTACTTGCTCTCTTGCCCTGGGGTGTGCTTCTCAAGCTGGCTGCACTCGTGGTGGGTCTGGCCGTGGGGACATGGACGCAGGTCCTGCCAGGTCTGTCCTGAGCCCCTGGGCAGAGAGCTGACCGCGGTAGTGGGGCTTGTTCCGTATTCATGGAAAGTGGATCCCGTTCTCTTGTAGCTGGAAGCGCAGCTGGAGGACGCCCTCGCCGAAGCCTCCAAGGAGCGCAAGCTTCGCGAACACAGCGAGAGCTTCTGCAAGCAGATGGAGAGCGAGCTCGAGGCGCTCAAGGTAGTGCTCAGCCAGGCTCAGCCATTCTCCTGAGCTCCCTCAGGGACACTGGCATGAGGGGCACAACACGGCATTGTGAGACAGCAGGGAGGGCGTGGAGGCTGCGCCTTGGCAGTAGCTTTCACCTAAACGCCCAGCGCATCTCTCTCCTTCCTGGAGTGCGTAGCTGACAGTGGGACACAGGCTGGCCGTCCATCAGGGAGCAAGCAGGCTGGGCTGGGAGGGCCGGCGAGGCTGTGCCACGGGGTAGCCTCAGGTCCGGGCTTCCTGATCTGGGGAGAAACCGTGGTGATTTCTCCTCCAGCACCTGTGCCCAAGTGTTTCTCTCTGTTGTCTTTTTTTTTTTTTTTTTTTTTTTTTTTGAGACAGAAGGTCAATGAGAGAGAGAATCAATTTCCATTGAGTTTTTCATATGGCTTTCGTTACTCCGACACTTAGCTGTGTACGCAGGTGCTGGGGTTTGAACCCATGTACTTGCGCATGCCAGGCAAGCGCTCCAGCCCTCTCTCTGTTGTTTTTGCTGCTGCCTGGTCCAGTCCTCAGCAGCACTGTTTGCTGCACCTCCACATGCCTGTGACCGACTTCCTTTCCCTTTGTCAGCCCTCTGTAGCATGACGTCCACATAGCTGCCACAGTGAGCTTATCAGACTGAAGGGATCCCTCACTGCCTCCTGGCTGTGGCCAGATAGGTGCTGCAGTGCTTCCTAGCCAGCCTCGCTCCGCCAGGCCAACCCTTCTCTGCCCCGCAGGCCTCACTCCCTGCCTCACTCCGCCTTCCTGCCTGAGCCCCATGCACTCCTGTGCCACTGTGCCAAGGATCCCTTCCCCAGTCATCTCCTCTGTGTCCCCATGTGTCCCCTTGGTTTGTGCTGCCATCTTACGGCTCGTGTACTGGTTTGCTGTCAGCACCCCTGTTCCTGAGTGTCACCCAGTCATCAGAAGGGTGTGTGAGCAGCATGAGGTCACAGCAGAGTGTAGGAGAGAGCTGCAGGGCCCAGGCAGAGCTGGGCTTGCTTGTCAGAAGAACCCCTTGGCTGGGCCTGGCATGCCAGCTGCCCCAGGTGGAGGTGGGAGAACCTGAAAGGACAGCACGACCCTCAGGGGAGGACACAGATCTTCTGTCTGTTTCAACCTTTGTCTGCAGGTGAAGCAAGGAGGTCGGGGGTCAGGGGCCACTTTGGAGCACCAGCAAGAGATTTCCAAAATCAAATCAGAGCTTGAGAAGAAAGTCTTGTTTTATGAGGAGGAGTTGGTCCGACGGGAGGCCTCCCACGTACTAGAAGTGAAAAATGTGAGAAAGGAGGTGCACGATTCCGAGAGCCACCAGTTGGCCCTTCAGAAAGAAATTTTAATGTTAAAAGATAAATTAGAAAAGTCAAAGCGAGAACGGTAAGTTTTCATGAGCGCCCCAGCACAGAAGAGGGAAGCTGATCCCACCCCCGGTGCAGATGTGAGCAGAGCTGGGCATCTGAGACCTTGTCCCTCCTCTCAGGCACAGTGAGGTGGAGGAGGCAGTGGGCACAGTGAAGGACAAGTACGAACGAGAAAGGGCCCTGCTGTCGGACGAGAACAGGAAGCTGACCGCCGAGAACGAAAGGGTAGCGTGCAGCTCCGGGTCCCCTGTGTCCTTGCTCCCATCTTCCGGAGGTCTGGTGTCTCTCTCCAGTGTTTTGATTTTCAAATGAAGCAGTACTTCTGGTCTTCCACTTGGGCCTTCTTCATCCTGTTAAGGGCTGCTGATTACCTCCCATCCGCAGCACAATCACTTTTGGGGTCAGATTTTAATTGAAACATGACTGAAGTTAGAGGCTGTCAGCACCTCCATCCAGCCCCAGTCGTGCTGCCCTGGGAACAGGTGCCAGCTCAGCAGATGACGTGGCGGGTTGTGTGATTGCAGCTCTGCTCCTTCGTGGACAAGCTCACAGCCCAAAACAGACAGCTGGAGGACGAGCTGCAGGACCTGGCAGCCAAGAAGGAGTCAGTGGCACACTGGGAAGCCCAGATCGCAGAGATCATCCAGTGGTATGTGCAGAGCACCTAGACCACGCTGTGCCCACCCATCTGCCTGCCTCTGCCTCTATCCTGTGGTGCACTGTTTGCCCAGGGTCATAGTTCAGGCCTTGCCGTGTTGCCCTGAGTCTCTAGGTCTGGGGCCTCTAAGTTGGGCTAAGGGTGGGAAACACAGGCTTGCTTCAGGGAATGGTGTGGGCTGTCATGGAGCGTCCATGGTGGCCCACAGAGGTACGACACTGGGTCCTATGGAAAGTCATGCCTCCTAAGACGCAGCATCTGCTTCTCCCTCCAGGGTCAGCGACGAGAAAGATGCCAGGGGCTACCTTCAAGCCCTGGCTTCCAAGATGACCGAAGAGCTTGAGACCTTGAGGAGTTCTAGCCTGGGATCAAGAGCACTGGTAGGATTTGCCCTGGAACCTGCGTTTTTCCCTGTGAAGGGCTCATCCGTGTGCTCTTGTAGCAGGACCGAGGTGCAGAGGCACTGAGGGGATCCCAGTGAAAAGAGGCTTTGTGGCCTGCAGATGTCGGGACTGCTCTGGTGGCATCCCTCCATTTAGCAGGACCTTCAGGCAGCAGGACTGGGAACTTCATCACCGCCTGGGCCTTCTGTCCACTCACTATGTTTTGAGCCTGGGAGTGCAACAGCCACGGGCCTCCTGGAGACCCTGCACAGTCTGCCCTACTCTGGGCGACAGCAGCCCCATGGTAGATGCTCCTCACTGCCGTCCTTCTGAGTTCCATCTGAAACACATCTGCGTTACTCTGTGAATGACTTTTCTCATTTGTCACTGTGTCTAGCAAGGGTGCTGCCATCTGCCCACCTCACTTCTGGATGACACTTCAGAACAGACTTCTGTTTTCTTCTCTGTACTGTTTTGAGTGGAAAATGAAAATTTTTCATCTGTTTTCAATGAAAACTTCTAAAAAATCACCATGATGGAGATGGCATTTCTGTTGTGTCTCTTGAAAGCAGGCGCAGGACATTGGGTGGTTCAGTAAACACATAGCAGGGTGACATCACCAAGCTGGCTGTCCTCCCTGTGCCTGATGCTGCAGACATCCGTCACCTTCCTTGTTGCTTAGCCCTTTGTCGTAGGTAGGAAGAGTAATGAATGACCCTGGGTGATGGAGTGGTGAGGGCTACGCTCCAGGGAAAGGTAGCCAGGCGGGTGCCCAGGTTGGCCCAGGTGTCCACGGACCTGCAGGTTGCTCATCTAAAAATCAACTAAGTTCTGTTTTTTAGAAGACTTCTAAGAAGGAAATTTAATTCTAAGAATCAGTTAGAAGACATCAGAGCTAGAAGGGGGGTCTACTGACCTTGATGATGTCTGAGGACTAAATTGAAACACACCAGTAAAGTAATGATTGGAAAAAGTTGAACTGCTTGTTTCTTTGCCTTCATTTTGTTTACCAAATAAATAGCATCAGATGTGTTTTTCTGTCTCTGCCAATGTTGAAGGACCCACTTTGGAAAGTCCGCCGTAGCCAGAAGCTGGACATGTCTGCGCGGCTGGAGCTGCAGTCTGCGCTTGAGGCAGAGATCCGGGCCAAACAGCTCATCCAGGAGGAGCTGAGGAAGGTCAAAGACGCCAGTCTCTCCTTTGAAAGGTACTTTGTGTGGGGGTCCTCCGGTGTGAGCTTGGTACACCCTGGGTCAGGCCCTTGAGTTCCTCATCTGGAGGCAGGAGCCTGGAGCTGGCCAGCCAGGCTGGTGCGGGAGTGTTTCGGGGACCGGGACGGGTTCTGGCCCTTTGTAGGTGCTAGTAGGCCCTGCGCTGCTGCAGGTGCGCTTGATGTTGTCCAGGAATGGCAAGGGCAGCACGAGCGGGGTTCCGGTCTCCCAGCATGGTGACAAGCTCGTAGCCACAGGTCTGAGGGGCACCTAAGCTGCTGTTTATTTTGTTACCTCAGAATCTTTTTTATCAAGCTAAAGCTCCCATGTTAAAGTAGAGGCCGATGGTGGCTTGCCAACTTGAGGTCCCACCTCAAAGCAATCTGAGTACACGGGGCATGTGTGGTGCACATTTGTTGAGAGTCCATGTAGGCAGAGCTGTTTCCTGTGTGCAGGACACTATAAGGTGCCACGCCTGCTACAGTGGAGGGACAGGGCCAGCTCTGCCACAAGAGGTGGTGGGATGCTGGCAGGGTTCCAGGCCCCAGCTCCTGTCTGTTGGGGGCTGAAAAGAGTTGGTCATACCTGCCATTTGAATGCACGTCCTTTATTCCAGGAGCTGGCTTGAGAACTTGGCTGTTAGATCAGGGACCTCACATACCCCTATGTGGCAGGTGCACAGGGAGAAGTGACTCGCCAGTGTCCCCCACTAACAAGAGCAGAGCCCCACTCTAACCTGCTTGCCTCCTGGCCAGACTCTGCCTGTGTCAGCCATTCTCTGTTCCCTCCGTGAAAGCATGAACTCCCAGGCCCCGGTCCCCCCATGCAGCCCACCAGTTACCTAGCTGAGACTGGGCTGCATCCTCGGTGGACGGATGGCTCATCTGGACACACAGTCAAACGGGGTATTGGAAACCTGTCCATGTTTGGATGCTGATGATTTTGAATCGTGGATGCCATCTGCAGTGTTCTAAGTAGCAAGACCCCGAGTGTGTGAGCACCTGCCGTGCTGCGGTTGGTCCGGGAGCCGGGAGAAGCCTTCCGCCCTCTCCCCAATGCACCGCGGCAGCATGGATGGCCTCTTCACAGTCCTTAAAGCCGTTTGTCTTTTATTTTAGTAAACTGAAGGATTCTGAAGCCAAAAATAGAGAACTATTAGAAGAAATGGAAATTCTGAAGAAAAAGATGGAAGAAAAATTTAGAGCAGATACTGGTAAATTAAAATCACAACATTTTGGACCATTTAAATATCAGGCTTTTCTAAGGAGTGGTGTTTTCTTTTGCTTCCCTTTTAATAGTTTTTTTTCAGTTATGTAAAGTACTTACCTCATTCTAAAGTCTGAATTTTGAAATGATCCATTAAAAAATACCCTCCCCAAAGGTAACCACAATTTGGTTTGTTCTTCCTTTGTTTCCTCTTGAAAGCAAAGCAGAGCAAAAGCAGATAGGTATACGCCTTGTACCCACGGCCACAAGAGTCAACATGCTGCATGGCCTTCTGAGCTGGGGGAGCCATAGGCCACGGCCAGGGAGACCTTCCTGAGCCTTTTTGGGACTGCCCTCTGTGAACTGGGCTGGCCTCTGCCAGGTGCTGGGCCGAGTCCTGGCTTTTGCCGTCATGAGAAGTGCTGCAGCCAGTGGCTGTGTGTGTAGAACATTGCGTGTGCATATGTGCAGTATGCATGTATGTGTGTGTTTATTATGCGTATGTGTAGATTATACACTTATGCATATAGATACGCATATGTATTCTTTCTTTATTTTTGGTTCTGGGGATTGAATCCAGCGGTGCTTTATCACTAAGCCACATCCCCAGCCCTCTTTTACTTTGAGACAGGGTCCTGCTAAGTTGCTGGGGTGGGCCTTGAAATTGCGATCCTTCTGAGCTGTGGGCTTACAGGTATAGGCCACCATGCCGTGCCATTAGTCGGGGTTCTTAACCACTGAGCCACATCCTCAGCCTACCTTTTTTGAAACAGGCTCTTACTAAGTTGCTGAGAGCCTCACTAAGTTGCCCAGGCTGGCCTTGCCCTTTTTTTTTTTTTTTTTTTTGAAGAGAGGAGAAGAGAGGAGAGGGAGAAAAAGAGAATCAATTTTATTTTTCCATCTGGCCTTTGTTTCTCCAACACTTAGTTGTATATGTGCTGCTGGGGTTCGAACCTGGGTCCTCCTACTTGCCAGGCTACCACTCCAGCCCTAGCCTTGAACTTTTGATCCTCCTGCCTCATCCTCCCGAGTTGCTGGGATTACAGGTGTACGTCACCACGCCCTCCTGAACATTACACATTTTTGTCAGTGTATTTTTAGGATAGATTTCTAGAAGCAGGTTTGCCAGGTCAAAGGGCAAATGTACTTAATACCTCACTAGGTGCTACCATGTGGTGAGAGGCCCCTGTCCTACAGCCCAGCTCAAACTAGACTTCATACTTTGGGGGTTTTGCCACCCTGAATATGTGAGAGCAAGCTTTTTACAGGTTTAATTTGCGTTTTTCTGGCCATTTTTTAGTTCCGTATTCTTAGTCCTGCGCTGCAGAATCTTTTCAAGCTCTGGGGTGAATGCTTGTGGGCTGTGGTGAACTGCAGGTGTTTTTCCTATGGTGACTTTACTTAGAGTTGCTTTTGTTTTGGGTTTTCTTTCTTGTTTTTTCTTTTCTTTTCTTTCTTTCCCCGTGCCCCCACTCTACCCCACCCCCTCCCCAGCTGCCCCAGTGAAAGGCTTTTCTTATTTTATGTCTTAAATTATCATTCCTGTTCCTTCTTGAGTCATGGTTAGGACTATTCAAGGGATCCACACATTTTCTTCTAAAACTAAATGACTGAGGCCAGCTTCCAATTGGCAAGCCTCCTTCCTCAGCCTCCCGAGTGGCTGGTATCACTGCACTGCTTTGTTTCCCTCTTTGACATTCATGTTCACACTGAAGCAGTTTCATCTCTCTCCTTAAGCCCCTTTCCCTCCTGGTGGCTCGCTAGAGCACAGCACTGTGGGCACAGGCTCTGTTTCTCTGCCCTGTCCAAGCTGCAGTGGTGAGGACCACTTGATTCCGACCCGAGCTGCAGTGACGGCATGGCATCTAGTGTCTTCTTCCTAGTGTCCTCGTGAAGCCTCCAGCCTCTTACCCGGAGGAAGGCCCTCGAGGTGCTCTTACCGATTAATTTAGGGAGCACTGACTTCCAGTCAGTGTCGAATGTTCTTATTTAACGACAAGATCAGTCTTTTAAGGTTTTGTTGCCTTGACTATTGTTTCGTTCTTACAGGGCTCAAACTTCCAGATTTTCAGGATTCCATTTTTGAGTATTTCAACACTGCACCTCTTGCACACGACCTGACATTTAGAGTAAGTAGTTTCTTTTTAAAGTAACAAATGAATTTACAGCACGTTAGAAATGATAGGCTTGACTACACTGTTAAATTAAGATTTGACGTGGCTGTAAGGTCAGACACTCCCACGGAAGCTTCCGGCCACTTTCACCCACACCACGTGGAAGTTGATGAGACAGTGCTCATTATTTTCAGGGCAGAAATCTCCACAGCCTCTGGCTGCGTAGTTTTGGGGTAATTTTTTTTTAAGGATAAATTCTCACTGCAGAAAATGTTAATTAGTCGTATTACCATTTGTGTGACTTCCTCGTGCTGCATAGTTGGGTCTCAGTCATCGGTGGGAAAGGTCATTTGTGAGAGTTAATTGGCACCAGCAACTTGCCTAGTGAGCCAGGAAGCCAGCCTGCCATGGGCCGCCTCAGGCAGATGCCAGCTGAGATCACTTTTACTTAGGAGTCCTGGCTCTACCCCCTGGTGCTGCCGGTTCCTGGAGGCTTCCAGGCAAGCAGGGCGGCAGTTCTCCCTTTCTGCAAAACATGAAGGTGGGCTTTTTGTCACACGTGAAGCCAGCCCGAAAGCTGGAATGATGAAAGCAGCTCTCATTAATTGACCTGTGATGAGGCGCCTGTTGGTGGTAGCTTTCCAACTAATTTACAAAATTTTGAACCTTCGAGAAAATTGAAAGATGGTACAGTGAGTGTGCCCCCCACATTCCGCTGTGCTCTCCCCCACGCCTCATATGCACTCTGAGCTGCGTGAAAGTGACCCTAATGTGCTTCAGGGCTTCCTGCATAATCACGGTGTTGTGGCTCAGAAAGCGTTCTGCCCCAGGATGGAACTTTGTTCCGTGTGCAGACTCCCCTGTGGTTCCAGCGTGTCCTTGACAGCTGGGTGCCCCAGTTCAGCTCCGTCAGAGGCCTCGACCACCCTTAGCCACAGCTCTCTGCGTCTCTTCCGCCCGTGTGACGCCTGCACTGGATTTCCCTGCGCACGTGGCGAGCACTGCACAGGAGATGCTGCGTGTCTCTCTCCTTGCCCATTATCTGCTGGAGTGGCTCCAGTTGTGAACAGGGAGCCCTGGCGTCCTGCAGCAGCCTTCCCGCGGCTGCGTGCCACCCCTGCAGCCCACGCCTGTTCACCTTCACCTGCAGCGTGCTTGTCTTCTTACCCAGTCGCAGTCCTTGTCTTCTCCCTGAAGCCATTTTCTAAGAAGGAGACACATTTGACTATGAATTGCACACAGGTCCTTTGACTAGTGCCGTGTGCCATGCCCCTTGCTGGTCACTGGTGGACCCCATCATGCTGAGCAAAGGGCAAAGGCTCCAAAGAACCTAAAGCTGGCTGGCCATAGTGGGACATGGTGAGGAACAGAGAGCGCTGAACTCAGTGGCAGGTGGGTTTTCAGCCAGTGCCCTCCATCAGTGTAGAAGCCACAGCCATGGACAGCAGGGTCTAACGGGGACAGATCATCCTCCTGCCATGTCCTGTAGGCAGACACCCGCTGTTCTCCATCCCTCTTTAATCCCTCTGTGATGTTGGGGGAGAGTTCAGCGTAAAGGAGAAGCCTAGGCAGTGAGTCGGCTGTGCTGGAGTGACCAGACTGGCTCGCCCTGAGGGCTCCTGCTGCCCTCGCCATACTGGAGATGTTGCCGGGTGCCACAGCCACCTCTCACCAGCATTTGCTGAATCAGAAGCCCAGGTTTGGTTTTCCCGTCTGCTGTGTAAAGGATACCCTCCTCCTTATCCATGCCTGCTCCCTAGCTGTTGGGAAGTGTGGCTGTGCCCCCCCACACCTCCATCCCCATAGCATGGGGGTTCTTTTGACCAGGGGTACTACAGGACTGAAATGGAATTACCATGTGTCCCTGCTCTTCCTCTGTCAGATGGGTCTCTGGCTTGTCTGATGTTTGCTTGCTAATTGACCCAGCCTTTCTCTTGTGAGTTGGCTCACAAATTCAAAGGCTGTACCGCACGGTGGTCACACACATGCACACGCCCCTTCCCAACTGAGTGCGGCCCCACATGCAGCAGCTGATTGGTTGCTGCTGTTAGAAGGTGTGCATGGGACGTGGGGCCTGAGCACGGCTACAGGCTGCTGTCAAGCCCGTGCCAGTGCTGCTGCACACCTGCACATGTGCTGTGAGCTCTGTCAACAGTGACAGCCATTGATGACTTGCTCCAGGGTGCTCCTCCCCGTGGGCTCTCTCAGTGACTGCAGAGGGAAGACTGTGGGGTCGCTTGGGGACTCCAGCAGTGTCAGACTGATAGGCTATTCTCCAGGAAGTTCCTGCTCTTGCTCACAGGCCTGTGACAAGAGGTTAAGAAGCATCTGGCTAGGTGGTCTGAGGGCTACCAGATCTAGAGGAAATCGCTTAAAACTAATACAGAGGATGGATGTGGCCCACTATCCTTCCCTTAAATGGCCAGGAGACAAAAGAGGGTGGTTGGAGGAGAGGCCAGGCACTGTCTCGCCTTTGGTGATAATGGTGGCTTGCCAGAGCCCACCACCACATGGTCACCACTGCAGTGGTTCTCAGGGAAGGCAGGACAGCAGCCAGGGAGGTCGGGGCTCATGCCAAGACCCAGAGGGCACTGGTACATAGGAGTAGACCGCTGGGTCCTCGGCTCCTACAGGTTGTGCTTTTGTATCAAGAGCATTGCCCCTTTCTTTTCACAGAGCAGCTCAGCCAGTGAGCAAGAATCCCAGGCTCCCAGGACAGAAGTGTCCCCATCAGTGTCTGTGGCCACAGGCACAGAACAGGAGGTAAGGCCACCTTGCCCTGTCCATGCTCCTAGGTCCCTGGCGTTGCCTTGGTGAATAGCAGCCACCCTGATGGCAAGCTAACCCTCCTGGCTCTGGCTCTGCCACTTTTTAGAGTTCCTGCTGATCCGTCAGCTAGACGAGCACGGCTTTGTTGGTGTCTTGACAGCACAGCAGATTAACAATGCAGAGCATCGATTATTAAACTCTAGAGAGAATCAGGGCCTGGCATCTACGCACAGGACTGTGCTCACCTATCCCACTTGTCTCCTAGGACATGGCTCGGCCCCCACAGAGGCCACCCGCTGTACCACTGCCCACCACACAGGCCCTCACCCTGGCTGGACCAAAGGTAGGGCCTTGATCGTCACCCGGGCGCCTTCTAAGGTTTGGAAAGCAGCTTCTGTGTTAAGTCTGTGCATACGTAGTAAGGCCTCACGTGCTGGTAGCAGTTGCTTGTAACAGTGGGCCAGTTGTTGCACTGAAGCTGTGCAATTGCAGGTTAGCCAGACACCCAAGTTCCGTCCCCAGCCCTGTTGCTGCATCCAGAGGCACCTTTTATATCCAGTCCTCACCCAAGTTATGTGCCTCTGTCTAGCAGCACCTAGACAAGTGTCGTGGGTGAGAATTTCTCCCTAGCATGAACGGAACTGCGCCAGGTGCCTCTGCTGTGAGTGCAGCCTTGTGCCCACACTGGCCTAGCGGCTCTGCAGGTTGGTCCCTTCT
The DNA here is from genome assembly GCA_004027875.1 of Aplodontia rufa. NCBI lineage: Eukaryota > Metazoa > Chordata > Mammalia > Rodentia > Aplodontiidae > Aplodontia > Aplodontia rufa. Next base: position 17,307 of record PVKS010002083.1, read on the forward strand.
CGAGTCTCCTGTCGAGCCTAGCAGCGGTGGGATATGTGTGTTGTTTAACATAGAACAGTCTCTGGTTCCAGTGGCCGGTGAGGAGCCAGATCTTGCTTGAGAGTGACTAATGCTTTGGCTCTGAAACTTCAATTCTTTAGGGTTGGGGACCGAAGCGAAAGACTTTTGGTGTGTAAACACCTGATACCCAGAAGCAGCTCCGTTAGGGCCCCTCCTGCAGCCTCTCCTGGCATTGGCACCCACGCTCCCCTCTTATCTTACATGGTCTCACCACATCTGTCTTCTGGAGCAGATTGTCACTTTCGTTGCTGTCTGAGTTTTAGAAACCTGCTGTCCTGTACCCGGCACACCTTGTCTCTCCAGCCGGCTTCATGCTTCCTTCTGCCGTTTGTGTCCTCCCAGCTGGGACAGTGGGTCTTTCTGGGCTTCTGCTATTGGGCATCGGGCTGCTGTAGACATCCGCTACCTGTGTCTTGATCACTCAACCAATGTGTCTGCGCAACTGCCCAACCCACACGTGTTCCCAGACCAGCCTCCGAAAGCCAGTTGGTGCAGGAAGACCCCAGCTGTGCCATGGTCCAGCCCAGTGCTCTGTGTAGCCAGAGTCCCTAGAGGAAGCACATGTGGCCCAGCGTTCTATCTCAGCAACTCAGGGCCCTACCCACCTCTCTGATCCGCCATCCAAGATGCATATCTAGGCCAGCTTCTCAGTGACCCACCTTGGCTTGGTCCTGGCCACCTGACCTCCTTCTTCTTCTTGTTCTTCAGCCAAAAGCCCATCAGTTCAGCATCAAGTCCTTCTCCAGCCCCACCCAGTGCAGCCACTGTACCTCGCTGATGGTCGGACTGATCCGACAAGGCTACGCCTGTGAGGGTGAGTGTGGCCACAGCATGTGACCCTGACAGCTGCCTGGGGCATCAGCTTCCTTCCACAGAAGACCCATTATGAGTGAGCACTTTGGAGTTGTCTGGGGAACACTCTGCAAGGGCTTGTTCAGATCTGTGACCCCAGCCACTGTTGAGAACTGTAGGATGGAACTGCACAGCTAGTGCCCCGTACGTGGTCCCTGTGTGTGTAGACAGTTGGCTGTGGAGCTTTGGTGGTGCCAAGGGCCCTCACTGCCTCCTCAGGGTTCTGTAGCGTGAGGACGGGGCTCTTCTCTTTTCCAGTGTGTGCATTCGCCTGCCACGTGGCCTGCAGAGACAGCGCTCCTCAGGTGTGCCCCATCCCTCCCGAGCAGTCCAGGAGGCCTCTGGGCGTGGACGTGCAGAGAGGCATAGGAACAGCGTACAGAGGTTGCGTCAAGGTAGGTGAGGCTGGAGCCGGCTCCGGTTCAACGCCCGCGGCTCCTGTGCTCCAGTGCCAGAGCACAGTGCCTTCAGGTGCAGTGAACAGTAACCATACCCCAGTTCCTCTTGAAACAGTTCCTTCCCTGAATGAAGTGACCCTACTCCTGGTCCTGGGAGTGAGGCAGTAAGGCCTTGAGTGGCCTCAGGTCTGAGGACCCGCAGGAGCGCTGGCAGTTCACCTGGGCTTCCCACATTCCCCTGCTCCTGGGCTGAGGATCTGGCCAGTGAAAAGCCAGGGTTCCAAGCCTCCATGAGTCTACAGAGCACTGTGCTTGGACCTTTTCCAAGTCCCCATCCAGCCAGTGTCCTAGGGTGCTGTGTTTGGTGTGAGTGCAGCCATGTTGCTGGACCGACTACTTCTGCATCACCTTGTCCTGCATGAATCCTCCCAGCAGCACCCTCAGCTTCTTTGGCAGGGACCACTCTACCCATACACAGCCTTGGCCACCAGCCTGGGGAACTGGACAGTCACACAGCAGCTGGGAGCAGACTGGAAGCCGGGGGGACTGGCAGCCTCCTCTGGCTGCCCAGGCACTTCCTGCCTGGCCTCCCTGGCCCAGGGGAACGTGGCCACTGTTCGTCCGTAGGTCCCGAAGCCCACGGGGGTGAAGAAGGGGTGGCAGCGGGCCTGCGCGGTGCTCTGTGACTGCAGGCTCTTTCTGTACGACCTGCCCGAGGGAAAGTCCACCCAGCCCAGTGTGGTTGCCAGCCAAGTCCTGGATCTCAGGTCTGTTGCCTGCAGCACCATCCTTGTTCTGTGAACTTTGTTCCACGTTCTTTTTAAGAGAGTGGGAGGGAGGTGGGGCAGAGAGGGAGACAGAATCAACCTTATTTATTTTTTCATCTGGCCTTCACTTCTCAGACACATAGTTGTGTATGTGCTGCTGGGGTTTGAACTTGGGTCCTCGCACTTGCCAGGCAAGCACTTTAACTGCTGAGCCACCACTCCAGCCCCTCCACATTCATTTTTAATCAAACCGAGTTTGTTGTTCATTAATGTCATTTACATCTCTACATCCTCAAGTGTCACACTGTTTCAGAGCTGAGCGAAAGCTGTGTTGTTACTTAAGTACGTACCGTAACTTTCCTGCTTTGGGTAATTTTACACTGGAAAATCTGCCAGATGGGCATTTAGCATAAAACTACATGCCCTGGAACAAGCACAGAACCCCAGAGAACAACTGCACAGGCTACAGCAGCCTGAGCCCTCGTCTGTGGTGGCAAGCCCTTTGAGAGTGGGGGCTTTGTGTGGCCCCATCTCTTCTGTCAAATGACACCTCTGTGGTGTTTGATGCTGCATGGAGTGGATGGGGCCTCTGCCTGCCGTCCCTGCTTTCTCATGTCACGCCTCTGACCCCTCAGGCCTCCCCGTCTGCAGAGTGGGTCAGGATGGCACTGTTGATGCAGAATGCTGCTGTGCAGGTCAAGCCCAGGCCTAGAAGGGGTGAGAGCCATGCCTGGGCACCTGTGCTGCCTGGAGACTCAGGCTCCACATTGATTCTTAGGAGCAAGAGACCTGCAGCAGTGTCCTCCCTGTTCCATGGCTCTGCCCAGTGGGCCCCTACTGGCCTCTTGACACGTGGAGATGTACCCAAGGCGTGGGCACTGTCTAAGGCAGAGTGTAGTGTCTGGGGTGTGCTGAGGGTATGCTTCTGTGTGGGCCTGAACCTTCTCCTCACACGTGGCTAAGGAGTGGCTGCCTGATTGTGCCAGGGACAGGCCAAGTCCCAGATGTGGAACTGTAGCTGGGGGTGAGCAGGAGAGAGTGAGTTAGGGTGTGCAGTGCTCTATCCAGTCCCGGAGGAAGCCAGGGCCCATTGGGAAACAGGGAGGCTGAGTGTTTCTCTCTCACCAGGGATGAGGAGTTTTCGGTGAGCTCAGTCCTGGCCTCAGATGTCATCCATGCAACACGCCGAGACATTCCATGTATATTCAGGGTATGGTTTTTTCTTTTTTCTTTTTTCCTATATTTTATAAACTATTTCATTAATTATTTTAAAAATCACATTGCTGGTGAGCACATTGTCACATACCAATTACCCCAGTGGCTCGGGAGGCTGAGGCAGGATCACAAGTTCAAAACCAGCCTCAGCAACTTGGCAAGGCCCTGAGCAACTTAGTAAGACCCTGCCTCACAATAAAAAAAACAGAAAGGCTGGGTGTGTGGCTCAGTGGTTGAGCACCCCTGGGTTTAATCCCTGGTACCAAAAAAATAAATAATTATTATTTTTAAAAGCACATGGTTTCTGGGTACAGTGGTGCACACCTGTAATCCCAGCTACTGGAGAGGCTAAAGCAAGTTGGGCTGGAGCGGTGGCTCAGCGGTTTCAGTGCTTGCCTGGCAAGCACGAGGACCTGGGTTCAAACCCCAGCACCACGTACACAACTGAATGTTGGAGCAACTAAGGCCATGTGAAAAACTAAAATAAAGTTGTTTCTCTCTTTCTCTGTCTCTCTCAATGTCCCTCTCTCTTAAAAAAAAAAAAAAAAAAAAAAAGGGATACCAAGTTTCAGGCCAGATCCAGCAACTTCATGAGACCCTGTCTCAAAATAGAGGTAGAGCACCCCTCAGTTCAATCCCTAGTTCCAAGATGGGGGGTGCTTAAAATACGGTGATTTTTCTTAGCATTTCATCACGCGCAGCAGGTAGCATGAATATCCATACCAGCTCCTCACCCCACTTCCTGTCCTGCCCAGGTCTTCGTGCACACGTGTCCGTCACCCCACCCTGGCTGGGCTCCCACACACCGAGGGTCCTTGCCCACCTGGTCTGTGGCTCCCACCTGGCCCCAGGGCCTTGGCTGGTGACCCTCGGTCACCGTGGGTTCCAGGACCATCCATCTTCGGCACACCCCTCACAGTACTTGCTTATCACTAACTGCAGAACTGGCATTTCTGTGGCTGAGTTGGTGCCTACTCTCCCTGAATTACTGTTAGATGCTGTGGCATCAGGATGTTTCTGGAAGATTGTGAATCAGAGAAAGAACCCACACACACCTCCCTCCATTGGGAGTCAGATTCTGGTTGCCCACTTAAGTCTGGGTGTCATTTTCCCACTAAAGCAGTACTCTTCAGAGAAGCCTCTTGATTACAGTGTGGACAGTAGCCACCACCACGTGCTTCAGATGACTCATTTTGCACCACTAAAGCCTCCAGGCTTCCTAATCAGTACTTGGTGAACGCGCACAGGAAGGAGGGTTTGGGTGAGAGTGTTAAGTGTCTACCTTTAAATTAAAGTAAAGTTACTGAAGAAAGCAATTTTAAAGTGGGCAGTTACACCATAATTTTGGCAACAGCAGGATTAACTAAAATCCGACCAGGAAGGGACTTCCGATGGCTGTTTGCTGCTGCCGAGGGCTGTAGGACCAGCAGCTAGAGGCCCCTGGTGGCTTCTGCAGGTTTCCCTACAGACAGAGGTAAATGTGAGGCCATAGCCCTGACCGTCCAGGGTCTCACAGGGCTCTGGGAAGCGTGACCTTCCTCTTGTGACCTCGGAGGCTGGGTGGCTTCTGGGTGGGCCTGGCTCTCATGGCTGTCTGTATTGTCTTCTCTTATGAAGGTGACAGCCTCTCATTTAGGTTCACCTGCTAAGACCAGCTCGCTGCTCCTTCTGACAGAGAATGAGAATGAAAAGAGGAAGTGGGTTGGGATTCTGGAAGGGCTGCAGTCTATCCTGCATAAGAACCGGCTGAAGAACCAGGTGGTGCACGTCCCACAGGAAGCCTATGACAGCACGCTGCCTCTCATCAAGGCCGTCCTCACAGCCGCCATCGTGGGTACGTCCTCAGCGGGTTGCACAGGCAACATTCAGTTAGGACTGTGCCTGTCTCCACCCTCCCTGCACTTGCCCTGTGTGTCTGCAGAAGCCAACAATGGCTCACAGGGTGATTTGTCTTCCCCAGATGGGGACAGGATCGCCCTTGGCCTGGAAGAAGGGCTGTACGTCATCGAGGTCACCCGGGATGGTGAGTGAGCTGCGGCCCCCAGCAGGCACCCCAAAGGTCACAGACAGATTGGTCCTGATGACGTCAGGGTGCCGTGTGAACGGGGGTAGGAAAGCAGGCTGGCGGGCCCTCAGCCTCCTGTCGTGTCCCCTGGCATGTTCATGGCATCGGTGCTGGTGACATAGTGGTGACGCAGTATAAGTGTGTTGTTACCCCACTGAGTTGCATGGGCTGCTCCAGTGGTCACTGAAGCACTAGTCCCTTGGCTCTGTTCTGGACATGTCACTCTTGCCAGCAGGGCTTGTGGCAGCAGCCCTTCGTGCTACGAGGTGTGAACACAGGAACCCATGTGGCTGTAGCAGCACAGGCTGCTTCGTTCTTGATTTGACCATATTGGGTGAGGGGAGGAGAAGATCCTGAGCCAGCACAGGTCCTGGGTCCGGTGGGGCTTGTGCAGGGTGGGCACAGAGTCCACTGGAGAATCGAGCGGGGCAGCATTAGTTTCCTGCATGCAGACCAAGGTTTGGGGTGGGCATGAGCTAGAATAGGTCCACATTGCCCTGCAGGGCCTCACTGCCCTCCAGTGACAGCCAACTAGCTCCCTGTGCCACGGAGGGCATGTGCAGGGACAGTGAGGATGGGAGGACGGTGGGACAAGAAGCTCCTGTGTCTGGGTCTGGGGAAAAGGTGCTCAGCTAATTTGTGCCTCTGGCCCTGGCGCTGAGGCCCATGGTCCTGGCCATGGTGGGGGGCGGGGTGGTGAACTGGGAGAGGCCGACGGCCTCGTCCCCTCACCTTTGTCTGCTCTCCACAGTGATCGTCCGTGCTGCTGACTGCAAGAAGGTGTACCAGATTGAGCTTGCACCCAAGGAGAAACTCGTCGTCCTCCTCTGTGGCCGGAGCCATCACGTGCATCTCTGTCCGTGGTCCTCCTTCGATGGAGCAGAAGGCAACTTTGACATCAAGCTCCCGGAAACCAAAGGCTGCCAGCTGATAGCCACCGCGACACTGAGGAAGAGCGCCTGCACCTGCCTGTTCGTCGCAGTGAAGCGGCTGATCCTCTGCTATGAGATCCAGAGAACTAAGCCTTTCCACAGGAAGCTCAGTGAGCTGGTGGCTCCGGGACATGTGCAGTGGATGGCCGTGTTCAAGGACAGGCTGTGTGTCGGCTACCCTTCTGGGTTCTCTCTGTTGAGCATCCAGGGGGACGGGCCGTCTCTGGACCTGGTAAATCCCGCTGACCCCTCGCTTGCGTTCCTCTCACAGCAGTCTTTCGATGCCCTTTGTGCTGTGGAGCTCACAAGCGAGGAGTATCTGCTTTGCTTCAGCCACATGGGATTGTACGTGGACCCTCAAGGCCGGAGGTCACGCATGCAGGAGCTCATGTGGCCTGCGGTTCCTGTCGCCTGTAGTATGTATATGTTTTCTGTTGCCTCCCCCATTGCCGCTTCTGACGCCCACGGCCGCATGTGCGCTCGCTGTGGTTTGTCTCCCAGTCCATAGTGGAGCAGTTGCAGGAGGGGGTCCCCCACTCCCTGGGACACGTGCTGTCCAGATGCTCCACCCCAGCAGTATGGGGCTTGGAGGCTCACCCCGGCCTGCCCACCCCTGACAGCCCCAGCACCCAGAGACTTTGCAGGTGTCCTGCAGAGGAGCCCAATGATGGCCTGCATGGGCAGAGGATGCAGTGAATTGAAGAAGGGACCTGGTGTTTAACCTTTTCTAAACTGCATTCCTCGTGTAGTCTAAACTTACGCAGCAGTATCACAGGCTGAAGGGGTTTGGTGGCCAGAAGAAAGTCAACCCTGATGTCTAGGTTACAGTCCCTCTGGGGCCATGTTTCCTGAGTGTGCTCATTAGTAGTCACTTCCTGTGTGGACAGTGCTGAGACGAGTTGGGCACCTCCAAGTCCAGGCGTACCAGGCAGCCGCTTCCAGCCAGCATGCGGTCTGATGCCTTTAAGGCCTTCAGCCTTGAACTCCCTGGCTGTCATTGAATCAGCGGGGCAGTAGCAGGCTGCCAGCGACCTGGGCAGCCAACCCGGCACATGTTAATCTGACCGCACAGGGCACTGGGGTGGGAGGTGGGTGTCACATTATCCCTTTGTCTCCCTCGCTGTGGCCTTGCCAAACTGGCAGTGTGGCCAGGGCACTGGGGCTGAGACCCAGACCTGTGGGTGGGCTGTAGCGTCCCCACACTGTGCTGCATGCCAGAGCAGCAGAATTGGATGGGGAGCCCCAGGCCAGGCATGGAATATGTGCTGTTGCTTGGCCTCTGTAGCCATTGCAGGGCTCCCGGCCACACATGCCTGCTTTTCAGAGTCCTTTCCCCGGGACTTTGGTGGTTTGGCACAGTTGAAAGGTAAAAGGGACCCGTGTCACGAGTGCAGTTTCTGTGACCTACCCACGCCTGATCCTCATGGACAGCTGGTGTCCCTGCAGCTCCACCTGTGTGGTCTCCTTCGTTACCCTCTGTGCACGACACAGATGCAGATGAGGTCTAGAGCTGGTGAACAGCTAACTTGGAGGACAAAGCAGGACTGCGCGGAGCTGAGTGCCGAGTACTTCTCAGACGTGGCTGTCCCTTAGGGCAGGTGCCAGTTCCATCTTATAGAACATCTGAGGGACACAAATTCTGTAGCTTGCAGGTCTCAGACCCCAAAGCCCATTTCCTCTCCACTGCATTAGTTTTTAGGTTATATTTTTCTTCAGACATCTCAGTTTATCACTTATCAGAAATGAAGCCTGACAGCAGAAAGGAGTGTTTTCCTCTGAATTCCCCTTTGAAGATGCACATCCAAAAGTGAATTCAGGGCCACCTTGTGTCTAGAACATCACTTCTAAGGGGTGACCGGGTCCAGTGCCCCTGTGTAAGCAGGCTGTGGTTGTGGGCTGGCTGTGTGCACTAGCAGGAACTGAGGAGCACACTGGGCACAGGACAAGGTAGGAGGGTCAGTCAACAGCCTGCCAGCCTCCCAGTCTACGAGACCAGGTGCTGCCCACAAACCATGCCAGGGCAGCAGCGGTGAGGGTGCCCAGAGCATGGCCCCTGTGGGAAGTAGACCCCACTGCTCCTTGTCCATCAAGGCATGCCAGTGGGCTTCATTGCCATCCTCAGGTGGAGATGGGGTGTCCCCTTGGCCTCACGTGCCCACTGTCAGCTAATGGCCGGTGTTCTCAGCCAATGGGAAGAAGACAGCTCCCTGTAAATGAGCACCCTCCCCCACGTGTCTTGGAGCAGGCTACTAGAGGACCCCCCACGTCCTCAGGGGTCACAGGACCACACAGTGGAGAGGCCTTGCACATTCCCCTGAATCCTGGCTTGTGCCTCCGGAAGAGGAACCCACCTGAACTTAGCTTGTACAAGAACTAAATGAAAAAGCAAGCTTTAAATCATTTTCAGTATCTATACTCTGGTGTTTTAAGATATCACAGAGCCCAGCGCAGAGGTACACACCTGTAATCCCAGCTACTCAGGAGGCTGAGGCAGGAGGATGGCGAGTCAGCAGCCAGCCTGGGCAATTTAGCAAGGCCGTGGCTCAAAAAATAAAGGACTGGGGAGAGAGGGGGCTCAGTGGTAGACCCCTGGGTTCCATTCATGTCCAGCACCCAGTCAATCACAGCGGGATGGCAATTGATTTAAACATGTGTGTGCAGACTTTGGGTGAGCGTGACCTGTTGGGTAGGGACACGAGGAAGGTTTGGCAGCGGGAGTCCAGTTGAGGGCAGTGCTGCCTCTTGGCACCTTGTCCAGTCCAAGGTGACCTCAGGAACTGGCAGGTGAGGCCCGCTGCTGCCTCTCACTTGTCGGCTCCATCTGCCAGGTTGCAGTGGCTCCCATATCACCGTGTACAGCGAGTATGGCGTTGACGTCTTCGATGTGCGCACCATGGAGTGGGTGCAGACCATCGGCCTGCGGAGGGTGAGGCAGCCCTGTGGCCTCGTGTGGGTGGGTGGGCTTCCCCTGCCCACCTGTGGCTGCACGTGACCATTGCTCTCTGGGTTCCAACACAGATAAGACCTCTGAACTCTGACGGCAGCCTCAACCTGCTCGGCTGTGAGCCTCCACGCCTCATCTACTTTAAGAGCAAGTTCTCAGGTGAGCCTCATGGGTGGCCTCAGGATGCCCAGCAGCTGCTCACAGGCCTGGGTGGCTCTTCCTGTCCCTGGTGGCAGCCATGGTGACGGGGCTGTCCTGCAGGAACTATCCTCAATGTGCCAGACACCTCCGACAATAGCAAGAAGCAGATGCTGCGGACCCGGAGCAAACGGCGCTTCGTCTTCAAGGTGCCAGAGGAGGAGAGGCTGCAGCAGCGGCGGTAAGGACCCCTGGCTGGCCTGGCATCCCCAAGGAACAACTGGCTCAGATGTTCCTTCATTTCAGAAACGTTTCCTTTCCCCAGGGAGATGCTCAGAGACCCAGAACTGAGATCCAAAATGATATCCAACCCGACCAACTTCAACCACGTGGCCCACATGGGCCCAGGCGATGGGATGCAGGTGCTCATGGACCTGCCTCTGGTGCGTTCATGGCTGGGCAGGTGGGGTGGGGTAGGTGGGATCCTGTGCAGGCTGTGTTAGACTCTAGACAGGGCCACCCAGGGCCTGCTGACCTGGAGCACCTGTCACTTGGCCAACTACCTGAGCTTGCTTCTCCAACAGCTTTCTCCTCGCCCCTCAACCCTCGCTGCACCAGAGGCAGGCCTCTGGATTGGTGACAGACGAGTTTCCACCTCATCGTCCCTTAGGAAACCACCTATGGGGGAACAGTTTATGACTTCTTTTTTTTTTTTGGAGAGAGAGAGAATCAGTGTTATTTATTTTTCCATCTGCCCTTTGTTTCCCTGACACTTAGTTGTGCATGTGGTGCCCGGGTTCAAACCTGGGTCCTTGCTCATGCCAGACTTTAATCACTGAGCCACACTGCTCCAGCCCATTTCTAACTTAATAGTATGAGTAGGTTACATGCTTTTCAGAAGTTTTAAACGTGCAAGTCGGGCACAGTGGCATATACCGGAATCCCAGCTATCTGAGTATCCAGGAGGTAGAGGATTTCAAGTTCCAGGCCATTAGCAAGACCCGTCTCAAAATAAAAATAAGAAGGGCTGGGTCTTTTGCTCCATGGAAGACTGCCCTGGGTTCAGTCCCCAGAACCACCCAAAAAAGTCTATAGGATTTGACTTGTGAAATTGCCACTGCCAGTCCTCAGCGTACACTGATGAGAGGCCGTGTCCAGAGGCCTGTGACTTGTTTGATCATTCTAGTTCCATTGTGCAGACCTTGTTGTGGGCCCTGGGCGCCAGGGCAGCCCGTTGTCATTGTCCCTCACTCATGTGTTGCTCTTTCCCCCAGAATGCCGCACCCCCTACCCAGGAAGAAAGACCTGGCCCTGGGCCTGGCCCTGCCAGTCTGGCCCGGCAGCCTCCCTGCAGGAGCAAGCCCTACATCTCCTGGCCCTCGTCAGGTACTGCACAGAGGACGGGACTGAGCAGGGCCCCTGTGCACCCTTCAGCTCATGGCTGTTCCCAAGGTGAAAGCGCTCCTTGCTTTTCAGGTGGGCCAGAGCCAGGAGGGACAGTGCCTCTGAGGAGCATGTCTGACCCCGACCAGGACTTTGACAAGGAGGTAGGGCTTTGTCCCAGTGACATGAAGTGCATGCCACCTGCAGGGTCGTCCTGTGTGCAGAGCACCCAGGGGCTGTTGAGAAGCATGCTTCACTGCCTGTAGGGTGGCTCCCAGGCCAAGCGCACTGATGGCTGAGAGGAGCAGACCCATGCAGCTGAGCCTCCCCGGCCCCCAGAAGCACCCAGAGCCTGGGGCCTGGGCAGGGTCACAGCCCCGCCAGTGCAGTGCACACCAACAGGTGTCCGTGCCCCCTTGTTATGGCCTAAAGGAAATGCTCCAGGCAGCCATAGGGCAGCTGTGCCTGGTGAGTCCTTGTCTCCTGCACCCCAGCCAACAGCTTCTCCCAGAAACTCCTCGCTCTCCAGAATTTTCTGTGCAGTTTTTGCATGTACTTGTAACATATAAGCAAGCAGTTGCCCTAGGCCTGGAGGATCTTCCTCTCTGGCACTTGCTCTCCTTCTCCTGAGCCACTTGGTGTCAGGGTATAGGCAGCAATACCCTCTTAAAGCTTTGAGGCCACACTGCCCCATGCCTCAGTTTCCCCACTGTGTAGTGTGGACAAGACAGATATGTGAGTTGGGACCCCTCCAGCCCTGAGCGTAGCCTAGAAGTGAAGGCCTTTTTGTCCCTGCCCATCACCACATCACCAAGGTTAGGGGATCTGGCCCCATGGCTCTGCCCATGGCCTCAGCCCAGCAGGGAAGCCCTAACACTTGCTGTCGCCCAGATCTGCTTTGGAACCTGAGGCCTAACGAGCCTGCATCTTCCAGCACAGACCAGCCAGCTCTTCCGGGTCACTCTTCTTTCCCCTCACCGCTTCCCCTGTGCTCTGTGGGAGCGCCGCAGGAAAGTTCAGCTGCTGACGCTTTTTGCAGAATCATGTCTTTTAATTTTGAGGGTATTGTGTCATGTAGTAATTTGTAGTTTTTATTCAGTCCAATTTATCTTTTTCAGTTTAGATAAATGTTCCCTGAGTCTGTTCAGAGGCTTTTCAAGCCAGGTGCAGTGGTACAAGCCTCTAATACCAGCAGCTGCAGAGGCTGAGGAAGGAGAATCAAAAGTCCAAAGCCAGCCTTAGCAACTGTAACTTAGCAAGGCTCTAAGCAACTTAGCAAGGCCCTGTCTCAAAATAAAAAATAAAGTAAAAAGGGCTGGGGAAGTGGCTCAGTAGTTGAGTGCCTCTGGGTTCAATCTCTGGTACAGAAAAAAGAACCTTTTGAGGCCATCCTGAGTAACTTAGCAAGACCCTGTCTCAAAATAAAATGGAAAAAAAAAGCTGGGGATATGGCTCAGTGCGGAGCACTTGCCTGGCTTGTGTGAGGCCCTTGGTTCCATCCCTAGCACGCAGAACAAAAACCTTTCCAGGGTCTTGTGTTTGTCACACATCTTGAAGGAGTGCATGCGCGCACATGTGGATGTAGGATCTGGTTGCGGTGCACATGTGTGTGTGTGCACGTGTGCGTGTGTGTGTCTTGGCAGTGGTGAGTGCTGCGGTGCACGTGTGCGTGTGTGTGTCTTGGCAGTGGTGAGTGCTGCGGTGCACGCGTGTGTGTGCGCACATGTGCGTGTGTCTTGGCAGTGGTGAGTGCTGCGGTGCACATGTGTGTGTGTGTGCATGTATGCATGTGTGTGGCTTGGCAGTGGTGAGTGCTGCGGTGCACACGTGTGCGTGTGTGTGCACGTGTGCATGTGTCTTGGCAGTGGTGAGTGCTGCGGTGCACGCGTGTGTGTGCGTGCACGTGTGCGTGTGTGTGTCTTGGCAGTGGTGAGTGCTGCGGTGCACACGTGTGTGCGTGTGTGTGTCTTGGCAGTGGTGAGTGCTCCTGTGCATAGGACCAGGTGCCTGTGGCTGCTGTGCCCTGCAGGTCTCTGGCCTGAGTTCCCCAGAGGGTACGAGCCTGGTTCCCGCACACAGCCTCTCCTGGCTCAGCCCCTTCCTCCTGGCTGACGGTGTTCTCGGGACTGGCTGCATTCCTTTCCAGCCTTCCCAGCCCCTCTGCGGGCTTCTGCTGTGCTGATGTGCACCGTGGTGGCACCTTCCTGTGTCCTGTCCTCCAGCCTGTCCGTGAGCATTTTGCATCAGTGTCTCCATGTGGCTGGCCCAGGCCTCTCCTGTGCTGTCCAGGCGCCTCTGTTCCTGGTGGGCCAGCCTTGGGCTCTGAGAGTGGACGGTCCATGTCACGTAGTCATCTAACGTGGGGACTTTCTTTCCTGGAAGGTCTCATAGACATCCCACTGCCTGAAACTGCTGGCTTTTGCAGGAAGGACTCCCCCTTCTGTTTTCCAGCCTCCAGTGAAACTGGCCTGTTTTATCCACTGGTTTTTTGGAAAAACAAAGCAGCTGAAAGCAGGTGCAGCAAGCACCACAGCCTGAGTACTCCTGGTGCTGGCACTCACGGGTGCTCACCTGGTCCCGGGCTGTGCATCCTCAGCCCCCACTGGCCCAGTGGTCTGGCGCCTTCTGAATCCAGAATGCAGCCTGGGGCACCCCATCTACTTGCCATGTGGCCTCAGCCTTCTGTGTCTGGCTTGTCTAGCTTTTTATTGTAGTTTGTTTTATTACTTTTTTTATGGTCCTAGGTTGAACCCAGGGGTGCTCTGCCACTAAGCTACATCCCCACCTTTTTTAATTTTGAGATAGAGTCTCACTGACTTGCTGACAGCTGACGCTGGCCTTTTCTTAATCTTTCATGACATCAAACTTGTTTTTGAGAAGTATAGTTCTTTTGCAGAATATTCCTCAGTCGGGGCTTGTCCTACTTTTTGAATTGGGCTAAGAGTAGAAAGCCCCACACCTCTCAGCCACCCCCTTCACAGGGACAGATTCATAGAAGCATGTGTGCGCACCCTTTTCCTGGTGGCTCATGCTGTGCCCTTCGACCTCATGGCAAGGATGCTCGTCCTTCGCCACAGTGTCAGGCCGATGGCCCACTGGCCCCCCATTCTCGTGAGCTTGAGTCCTACTCAGTGCTCTGCAGACGCCAACCCTCGGCTCAGAAGCCAACAGAAGTCACCCAGAGCCACACAGCACTTCCTGCTCATCCTCCCTCCCCTCGCCCAAGGAGCCACCCATGCTCTCTCCATAGCTGGTGGCTCTGGGCACCCGGAGGAATGGAATTGCAAGCTTTATGTGTGCGTGGACATTGGCCTTCCATGTTTGGCTTTTCGTTGTTTTTGATGCTTATCCACATTGTGGCCTCTGGTAGCACTTGGTGGCATCTTATGGCTAAATGATACTATCCCACCCTGTGTGCAGGTCACAGTTTTTCCATTCTTCCTTTGATGGTATTCAGGCTGTTGCTCTTTTTTGGCTGTTGTTGATAGTGCCACTATAAATGTGTGTACGTGTTTGAGTAGCTGATTTCCCTTCTTTCAGGTCCTTACCTGGAACTAGAATTGCTGTGTCAAAGGGAAATTCTGTTACTACTTCTTTTTTGTTGTTGTTGATAGTGGTTCTGGGGCTCTATACTGAGCCACATCCCAGCCCTTTTTAATTTTTACTTTGAGGCAGGGTCTGGCTAAGTTGCTGAGGCTGGTCTGGAACTTGGTGATCCTCCTGCTTCAGTCTCCCAAGTAGCCAAGATTACAGGTGTGCCCCTGACCTGCATTAGCTTTTTGCAGAACAGCCGGATTTCTTTTCACAGCAGCTGTCCCATTTTACATTCCTGCTAGTAGTTTTGCGAGTTCTCTGCAAAGGACTGCTTGATTGTGGCTTTGACTTCCGTTTCCCTAGTGACTGGCCGTGTTCAGCATCTTGCCGTGTGCCTGTTGGCCATTTGTGTACCTTCTTTGGAGAACTGTCCACTCAAATCCTTTGTGTTTTTGGTTTTTTTCCCATGTGCACGTGCGTGCATGTGTGTGTGCGTGCGTGTGTTTTGCCGGGGGAGTTGAATCCTGGGCTTCATGCATGCTAGGTAATGTTCCACCCCCTGAGCTGCAGCCCCATGTGCATTTTTTAGAATTATTTGTTTATTTATCTCTGCTGGGAATTGAACTCTGGGCCTGCCACACACTAAGTGCATGCTTTAACCCCGATCTCCAGCCCCCAGGGTCCATTTTTAATTGGAACACTTCCTCATATATTCTGAATGCTAGACCATATTTCACATTGTTGATAATGTCCTTTGACATATGATGAAAGTTTCTGACCTTGTGGAGTCCAGTTTGTGGATTTTTCCTTCAGTTGCTGGGCTTTTGCAGTCTTATCTAGTAATCCATCGCCAAATCCAGGGTGATGAAGATTCACTCCTATTTTCATTGCGAGCCTCATGGTGCAGCTGTCACATTTAGGCTGCTCATCTGTTGGAGTTTTGCGATGTGAGCTCCGGCTCCCTGCTTCTGCGTGTCAGTATTCAGTGTTTGTCACAGGCTCTGTTCTTGCACTGGTTGGTCTGGGCACCTGTGCTGACAGTCAGTTGACCGCAGGTGTACAGGTTTCCTTCTGCACGCTCCATTCTGTTCATTTTCTCCGTGTTCCTCTGTATCAGTACCTCCGTGTTGCTTTGTAGTATACTTTAAGTCTTAAGTTCGGGAGGGTGAGCCCTTCATCTTGTTTCTTTTTAATATTAGTGTGGCCCCTTGTAATTGAGTATGAATCTAAGGGTTGCCTTTAACATATCTGCAAAAAAGTCATTGGAATTTCAGTAGAAATTGCATCAAATCACTTTGGAGAATAATGCCATCTTGTTAAGTTTTCCTGTCCATCCATGACCATGGGATATCTTCACATTTATTTAAGTTTTTCCCCCAGCAGTGATCTGCAGGTTTATAGTGTGCAAATCTTTTACCTCCTTGGTTAACTTTATTTCTGTTACTCTTTTGGACACTACTGTGAAGGGACTCGTTTTTCTGTGTCCTGTTCAGGCTGTGCATTGCTGTGGACAGAAGCACAAGTGACTCTCCGTTGATCTTGTGCCCTGCGGCTGTGCTGAATTATTGGTCGCTCTTCTGTGTTCTTTGGGATTTCCATGGATAGAGTCGTGTCTTCTGCAGACACAGATCATTTTGCCGCTGTTTCAGCTTGGGCGCCTCTCCTTCCTTTTCTTGCCTAACTCTTCTGGCTACAACTTTCCGTATAGCAGTGAGAGTAGCACCTTGCTTTGTTCCTGATCTCAGAGGGAGGCTGTGTCTCACCACTGAGGGGCCAGCTGTGGGTCTCTCATGAAGGCCCTTTTATTACGTTGAGGACATTCCCCCAGATGAAAGCAACTTTTGGCCCCTTGGTTGGAGATCTCCGTTCTGTAGTTGTCATTGCAGGTCATTTCTGCATGTTCACAGCTGTCACCAGCAAGCTTACGGAGCACATGAATGGCTTGTGGAAGAGAGCAGCCACGGCTCCTGTGCACTGGGCAGGGCGTGGCCTCTCCACAGCCACAGCGTTGGTTCTCAGGTGTTCTGTTCTTTGCGTTGACAGCCTGACTCAGATTCCACCAAACACTCAACTCCCTCGAACAGCTCCAACCCCAGTGGCCCGCCAAGCCCCAACTCGCCCCACAGGAGCCAGCTCCCTCTCGAAGGCCTGGAGCAGCCAGCCTGTGACGCCTAGGCCACCAGCGCACCGTCGTGGGGCCAGGGAGCCGCGATGGCCCCAGCACCGTGCCAAGACTGAGCTGGCCCTCCAGTGTTGTCCAAGGAAATGTAGAGTCCGTTTGTAGATATGGAGATGAAGAAAAGTCTTTATTATAGTAATGATCAGTTTTACGCCATGTTGTTCGTGGCCGTAGACCGGATCTGTTTGTCTGCACAGCCACGAGGCCACTTCCGTTTGCACATGAAGGACCACCACACACCTCCCTCCCATCCAGAACCAGCCGGGAAGGCTGTGGGGCAACGCCAGCGGCCTCAGTTCCTGGGCTCCTGACTGCTTCCCAGACCTGCGGGGGATAGCAGGAGCGCCACTGGAGTGTGAAGGCAGGAAAGCGGGGTCAGTCTGACCAGTGCTTTCGTGTGGCCATGGCAGTCAGCCACAGAAGTCCTGCCACCCACCCCATGTTGGGCACAATGGGCCAGTGGCGCCCATGTCCCTGCATGCCAGTGCACTCTGGGCCCCAAGCCAGAGTCAGCTGCAGGCACGCCCCCTGGTCTTCCCTCCTACCCCGCATGGAGCCCCGTGATTAGTAGCCCGTGTGGGTCACGTAGACCGCCGCCACACTTCTGCACATCAGCCAACGCAGGCGCAGTGACGCCTGTGGGTGTTTAACCTCAGCCCCCTCATATCCTGTGTTGAGTGACCAGGTCTGCGGCCCCATCTCATGAAAGGCTTGTGGTCAGCCACAGCAGCAGACACAGCTTGTCCACAGCTCGGGACAGTCTCCCCATCTCCCATGGGGGGCGCGCACATGGCTGAGTCTGTACTGAGGGCCATGGCACCTGCCTGCCCCACCCGCCCTCTGGGCCTCATGCTGGGCGGGTACCTGCTGGGGGTTCTGGTTTTTACTTTTTTAATGTAAGTCTGAGTCTTTGTAATCATTGGATGGTGAGAACAGTGTTGAACAATCTTCCTGTCAACAAAGCAGAAGACGGCAGTTTTCAAGTTCGCAGTGGTTTGCTTCGGCCGTGACTGCCCCAGTGCCGGGGCTGCCCAGGAGAGTCCACCCTGGGAATTCCTCCCCAGAGGGCTGTGGCGAGCTGCCCCGGCCACAGAAGCTGTGCTGTGACCTGCACAGAACCCAGGTGACAGGCCCCTGCGTCCTCGTGGCAGAGCTGCCTTCCAGTGGCAGAAGCCCAGCTGGCAGGTCTGCAGGGACACCTGTGCCATGGTCAGCAGGGTTGAGATCTGGCCATGTGCTTCTGCCAGGCCCCCAGGTTCCTCTTGGCAGAGCCAGGACTTAGGCCATCAGCCCAAGCAGTAGTGCTAGGCAGAGGAGCAGCGTGCCCAGGAGGGCCCACCTGGCAGCATGGGTGGTCACCCTGAGCAGGGCCGTAGTACCTGCCACTCACTGAGGCCCACGACTAGTCGGTCCTCAGTACAGGAAGGAGGTGTGTGGCACAAAGAAGAGCGCAGCCAGCTGGGTGGGGGCAGGCTGGGATGGAACCCAGGGCCTCGCGCATGCTAGACAGGCCCCCCGCCACCGAGCCACGTCCCAGAGCAACCCTGTAGCTGTGCTGCTCTGCACAGCCCCTTGGGCCCTCCACAGTTGTGCCAGGAGGGTGATGGGGTGGATTTGGGAGCATTGGCCTGCGGGGCCCTGCCCTCAGGGGCTTGACCGACCCGCTCCCATTTCCTTGGCAAGTTGGATGCCACACTGATCTGGAGAACAGATGGCATTCTTCCCTGCCCCAGGGAGGCCACACAAGGCCACCAGGGGAGGAGCATTCCGAACCCCTGGGATGAGGGAGCGACAGCTGAGGCTGGAGAGCAAGCAGAGTGCCCCAGGGTTGGGGGGTCGAGCGGGCAGGGACCCCGGAGTGCTGTGCTCAGGTCTGATGCAGCCTTCAGGTGTCTGCCAACTTTGGCAGTACTGTGGTTCATACAGGAGACCACGTGGCACGAGTGAGGCGGCTGCACCACACAAGTGAACGCCACCAGGTGCGGCTCTGGGATCCCACCTATGGAAACAGCGCACGGGAGCAGGGTGACTGCCTGATGGAGGCCAGGCTGTGAGGCCTGGCTTCCACCACACGGGTTGCACACAGGGTCAGTGCCCTTGGCCATGTCTGCATATTATACACACACACACACGTTTGCACACATGTGAGCTGTCTTCCCGCTGCACTCCCATGAGGGCCCATCCAGCCACTGATCAGGCCCCCTCGGAGGGGAGGCCAGGCCTCACTGCACAGTGACAGACTCAAAATGGAGCCCATCTTGTCAGGTCCTAAGTCCCACACAATGCAAGGCTACCTGACCCCATACAGACCCTGCAAGAGGGCTGGGATGCTGCTTGGCAGCAGAGCACCCTGGGTCCAGCCCAGCAACCCAGCGTTGACCACAGCTATTCTAAATATTGTGCCCTCCACCTCGTGTGACTTCTAAAGGCAGTGGCCATCAGATTCCAGAGAGGTGAGAGAATCAGCTGTATTTTTTCATCTGGCCTTTGTTTCTCAGTCACTTCACTGTGTACGTGGTGCTGGGGTTTGAGCTTGGGTCCTCCCTCATGCCAGGCAAGTGCTCCAGCCACAAAGACAAATTTGTCTTCTAAATTTAAGAAAGCTTTTTTTCCCCAGTGCTTGGGATCAAATCAGGGCCTCATGCATGCTAGGCAAGCGCTCTACCACTGAGCTACACCCCAGCCCAAGAAAATTTCTTTCTGAAGCTATCAATAGTCCTTAGCAATTTCTTTTCTTTTTTCTTTCTCTCCTTTGGAGGTGCTGGGGATGGAACCCAGGGCCTCACCAAGGCCAGTCCAGTGCTCCGCACTGAGCAGCAGCCCCAGGCCCTGGTTTATAGCAAGTTGTTAAAATGTGCTGCTGTGAGCAAGGTGGAAATCTTTCCTTTTCCTCCCAACTTAATTCCTCTAAATCTCGGGTGTTTGTGCTGATTGTCTTATGGTGACGTGGTTATTCACGCAAAGCTACTGTGGGAAGGGGGATGTAATTCCAAACAATGGCAGGCTTGAAACCACACCCAGCGCCAGGCTTGAGGGGCTCCCATCAAGACAGGCGGTGCTGCTGGGGAAGGCTGGTCTCCGCCTGCTGGCTTCTAGCCTCGGGAGCTACAGCCCACTCCCCGGTGAGCCACACTGCGCTTGGTGTGGCCGCTGGAGCGGATCTGGCAGCACCGTCGCTCGCTGCCTTCCCCTCATTCTGGTTGGCAGACCCGGGGCTGCACCTGCACTGAGGGTGGTGTCAGAACCAGGCTGTACCAGCAACTCTTGCCCCACTTAATTATCCCTGTCCATCCCCTCTCCTCACCTGACAGATGCAGTGAAAATGTCAGTCAACAGCCGCTGCGGAAAGCTGCTCGGGCTGCGCCCTGAAGTCCCTCACGAGCGACTTCAGCAGCATTCCTAGTGCATCCTTTTGTTCAAATTACACTGTGATCCCTTTTAATGGGTCTTGATCCAGCGCATTCAAGTGGCAACATTACTCCAGGTCACGTATTGGTTAAATAAGAACGGGCACTTGCTAGTGCCACATGCTGTGCCTGCACAGACCCTCTGGAGAAACCAGACCCAGCTAGGTAAGAGGAGAAACAGGCTCAGTGACAGAGCAGGCCTCACCAGCCCTCCAGCTGCAGACTGGGTGTTCTGCTCTTATTGGTTTGGTATTATTTATTTTTAGCACGGGGGATTTAAGCACCACTGAGCTAGACCCTCAGCCCTTTTCATTTTGAGACAGTCTCACTAAATTGCTGAGGCTGGCCTCAAACTTTTGATCCTCTTGCCTCAGCCTCCTGAGTCACTGGGATTATAGCTATCCACCACCACACCTAGCCTAAATCTCATACCTATTCTGTCAAAATTATGTCAAAATTCTACATAAGTGGGGCTGGAGCTGTAGTCTTAGTGGTTATGGCACTTCTCTAGCATGTGCAGGGACGTGGGTTCAAACCCCAGCACCATGTACACAATGAAGTGTCAGAGCAATGAAAGCCACATGAAAAACTAAAGTTGATTCTTTTTTTAAAAAATTCTAGGGGTTGGGGATTTAGCTCAGTGGCAGAGCGCTTGCCTAGCATGCGCAAGGCCCCGAGTTTGGTCCTCAGCCCTGAAAAAAGAAAAGAAAATTCTACAAACTCCTAACAAAATTGTGCTAGGACAGCACTTGAAGACAGCAGCCACCAACCACAGAACTTAACCTGACCATGGTCCTCAGGTAAGCAGGCTGAGCAGCACCTCCTGAACCTCTGCTCTTCAAAGAAGTTTGACACTGTCACCAGTCACTTCCCCTCACTGTGGGCACAGACCAACAACTAGGACAGGTACATCCCAGCTTAACTACAGAGCTGGAGCTCAGTGGTAGAGCGCTTGCCTCGCATGCACCAGGACCCAGGTTCAAACCCCAGCACCATGTACACAACCAAGTGTTGGAAAAACAAAAATCAGATGAAAAAATAAATCAAAATGACTCTCACACAAACATACTGTTTTAAAAGAAAGAAAAAACCGTGCGCCAGGCACAGGTACGCCTGAGCGACTCGGGAGGCTGAGGCAGGAGGATCACAAGTTCAAAGCCAGCTTCAGCAACTTAGCCATGCCCTGTCTCAAAAAATAAAAAGCAGGCTGGGCTCTGTGATTAATCGAGTCTGGGCTCACTTCCCAATACCAAAAAAGAAAACGAACTCTACTGTAAGTGCCAGGGGCAGTGGACTTCACTACAGTGGTCCCAGCTGCCTGAGAGGTTGAGGTAGGAGGATTCTTGAGCCCAGGAAATTCAAGGCCAGCCCGGGCAACATAGAACCCCCTCTCAAACAGCACTCAACTATGAGATGACAGACGGGTGATGCTTTCAGAGAAAGGCCTCATTCACATGCTGGTAAAGAAGTTGTGGGACTCAGAGTGGAGTCACTTTGGTCAGGCTCTAACCAGAATAAAAATAAAGCCACGAGATGAGGAGGAGGGGATCTTGTGCACACGCAATGTGCCTGTGACAACACACTTCTGTAAGGACTGGGCAATTCAGTGAGATCCTCTCTCAATTTAAAAAAAAAAGCTGAGGATGTGGCCCAGCAGTAGAGCAGCCCTGGGTTCAGCGCTCAGGACCACAAAAACACCTCCCTGTGCACAGTTCCACAATTCGCTGACGTGTTGAGTGTCCGCAAAGGCTCTGGAGAATCCCTGTTTCTCAGGCTGACAGACATCCATTGCCCAGGGCTGTGACAGAGCTGCCTCGAGGCCGGCAGTCTGAGAGCTCCACCACATCCAAGGGTAGCTGTGCCCACTGCCCCAGGACAGCTTTGCTGGGATGTCCACCTCCACCTGGCCCTCTTGCACTGGGGGCCGGGCCTAAACCACAGAGCAGCCCCATCAGCCCCCTCTTCTCCTCCTCCCCTCCACAGGCACCCTGGGTTTCCTGCTCCTCTGGCACCTGGCACAGCCTCTCTTAATTCTGAACTCAGCTTGGCGTAGGCTGGAGCCACGGGCCACCCTGAGCCCCTTGCTTACTAGCCAGCCCTACCCCACCCCACAGCCACTGAACAAGGGAGGTCTGCTTCCCACTACACGGCAGTGTGACGCGGCAAGGGCAAAACCGCCCAGCTCCGCACCAGGTAGGGGCCTAGGGGTGGGCAGGGCAGGAGGGGGTGTGTCCACTCTGACAACAGGTGCAGAAAACCTTCTTTATTGGGCAAGGCCAGCCTATCCTTGGCCTCCGGAGGCGGGTGAGGAGTCACAGGTGCCCTGTACCCTCACAGGAGGTGGGGGCACAGGGGAAGGGGTAAGGGCCAGCAGTGGTCAGGCCTCCGCCTCGGTGGCGAAGAGCGGATTGACGAAGTAGATGTGGCTTGTGCTGCTGTCCAACTTCAGGGCGGGGCTGGGCGGCCGCTCTGGGGGCTGCAAGCGGGCACGCGGTTAGGGAACGCTGCGTGCTGCGTCCCAGTCCATGGGGTGCCCTGGCAGACCTGCCTGCCCTCTCACCCGCTCCTCCGAGTTCTCTGCGTAGAAAACTGGGTTGCAGAAGCCCGAGGGCGCCCCTGCAGGTGCGGGCTGCGCCGCCTCCCGCCGCCTCCACCTGAGGAGCGGGGACAGCGTGAGCCTTTGGACAGCTCCGCCCTCTTCCCTGCCAGCTGCACACCGGCGCCTGCCGCGTACCTGAGCCGTCCGGTGCGGCGCAGCAGCAGCGCGGTCCCCAGCAGCGCCAGCAGCGCCAGCAGCAGCACCACACCGCCCGCGAGCCCGGCGCGGGGCCAGGGCGCGATCTGCCCCGCGGAGTCGCCCCCGATAGGCGAGCCCGACTCCCGCAGGGCGGCCGACAGGACCCCGAGGGCCTCGCCTGCAAGGGACAGGGACTCAGCGCGCGGGCGGACACGCGGCACGAGAGGACTGGGACGGGGCGGTTACCGTGCTCGGCCACGTCCGCCAGGAGCGCCCGAGCCAGCTGCGCCGCGCCGCCGCTCTCGGGCCGGGTCTCTGCCAGCACCACCTGGATCTCCGTGTCGGCCTCGCGCAGCGGGGACCAGCGCCGCACCTTGGACACGGCCACCTGCAGCCCCTGGTACTGGGGCTGGCGACGCGGCAGGGTTAGCCTGGGACTCTGCAGCCCGCGGAGACCGCAGGGGCACGGGCAGGAGGTGGACAGGTGGGCGGGAGCGGACGCGTCTTCCGGGAGGCCGAGTGGAGGTTCCGGGCAGGCCCTTCAGAGGCCGTTGGGGTCCGGACGCCCCTTCTGCCGCCCGCGCGACCCCTTACCAGGGCCAAGAAGGTGTCCAGTAGCCGCGCCCGGTACCGCTCCAGGTCAAACGTGGGGCCGTGGGTCAACGACACGATGGCTCCTGCACCAAGAGGGCAGGAGTCAACGCCACGGACCGGGCCCCATGGGGACACTGGGGGAGCCAGGCAGGTCCGTCTAGACACCGGGGGCGCTCACCGCAGAGGTCGCAGCACTCCCCCTCGGGCCGGAGGGCGTCGCGGCAGGCGGCTGGGGGACAGCGGCCACCCAAGGACTGGAGGACAGCGGCGCAGACCCACGGCAGTGTCTGCGGGGAGGAGCGGTGGTCAGCGCCAGGCGGACCCGGCTAGGAAAGCCGAGCGCCCGAGCCCAGCAGCCGCGCTCACCTCGGCGTCGCCGCATACGCAGCCCGACGGCTCGGCGCAGGCCTCCGAGCCCACACTCAGCGCGCCCGGCCCGTGGAAGTGCAAGTGGCCTGGGCGCGACGCCAAGAAAGCGGCCAGGTCCTCGTCGCGCGTGAACGTCTGCGGAAGGCAGGGTCAGCCCCGGCCGCCCGACAAGCCCTTTCGAGGCGCAGGACTTGCACTGGGGGCGGCCCGGGGAAGCGCGCGGCCCCCTGCACAGGCCCGAAGTGGGACCCGGGCCCGGCCGCTCACCTGGCCCAGCGCAGACACGCTGCGGACGCGCATCAGGCTGGCGCTGGGGCCGAGCCCCACGCGGAAGGAGCCATCGGGCGGGAAGACGACGTCGTCGTGGTCGCAGGGCACGCGCTCGGCGTCCACGGAAAAGAGGCCCCGCGGCTCCTCAGAGCGCCACAGGCGCGGGTCAAGCCAGGAGAAGCGGTCGGGGTTGCGGAAGAGCGCGGGCGCGTCTGGGAGAAGCACCCGAGCCACGAGGCGCCTCCAGACGCGCGGTCCCCACCGACACTGGGGACCACCCGGCCACGCCCTCCATACCCGGACCCAACACGCGCCTTCCCCCAAGCGCCGCCCTGGACCAGCCCCGCTCCCACTCCGCCCGCACCCAGACCACCCCCGCCCTCTGCTCCGCCCCAGCCCTTCCCCACCTCACCGGAGCTGCATTCCTGGCCCGAGCCCGAGTCTGCGGCGCTGAATCCCGCCCCCGGGGACAGTACAAGCTCACCATCTAGCGGCAAGAGCTGAGGGAGGTAAGGCGACGCTGAGGTCCGAGGCCCGCTCCGCACCCACCTGCACCCCCAGGTCAGGGGGAGGATCCAGACCACGGCCTTTGAGCAGAGTGGGGTCGCTCTGGCTGAGACTGGGGTGGCGGGGTAGGACCTTACATTCCGCGCGGGATGGAGCTAGGGCACAGCCCGTACAGCTCAGGGGTGAGAACAGCCCAGTGTCCCAAACCTTGGGCTGGAGGGAAGGCTAAGAGGGTCACGTAGCAGGGTCGGAGCTTCAAAGACCCTGGGGAACTGTGGAGAGTTTGGGGCAGGGATGACCTAGACTCGATCCTTGCAGCCCCTTCACCACAAAAGCCAGGCCATAGCCTAGGCATCTGGAGTTGGGAACATGGCAGTGGGAGGGGAGGCCGGAGCAGCCACCTCTTGTTTCCCTCCCCTCCAAGCCTCAGGTCCCTCACCCTTCCTATCCTTCTCCCACCACAGTGCAGGTGATGGCGGGGCCAGGGCAGCTGCTCTCTGTGGGACAAGGGGGGCATGAGGGGCTCAGCATTTTCAGGGACCCTTGTCCTAACTTGAGGGGACACTGCTTGCTCTTCAGCCCTTCCTGGACCATAGTAGCTACCCAAAGGCCCACTCAGGCCAACCACCCCTCCACCTGAGGGCGCAGCACTGAGACAGCAAGAAACTCTACCTGCAGATGCCAGAGGCAGCTGGGGACAGCCGGCAGAGAATGAACTCAGCAAAGGGGAGGAATTAGAAGAAGTGTGGACAAGAGTGGGTTGTCCTGGGTGCAGGGTGCACACCTGTAACCCCAGCTGCTCAGGAGGCTGAGGCAGGAGGATCAAAGCCAGCGTAAGAAACTCAGCAGGGCCCTAAGCAACGTACTGAGAATCTGTCTCAAATTAAAATAAAAGGGGTGGGGATGTGGCTCACTGGTTAAGAACCCCTAGGTTTAATCCCGGGTATCCCTCCACAAAAATGAGTTGTCTAAATGAACAGGGCTGGATCGCCTCTCCTCACCGAGCTCTTGCCTAGCATGAGCAAGGCCCTGGGTTCAGCCCAGCACCACACAAAAAATAACAACATGGGGGATGAAGCAGCCGCTCAGCGGTGAAGCACTTGCCTGGCATGTGCAAGGACCTGGGTTCAAATCCCAGCACCACATGCACAACTAAGTTTGCAGAAACAAAGGCCAGATGGAAATATAAATAAAAATGGTGATCACTCTTCCTCTTTTAAAAAAATAACATAAAAAAGAAGTAAAAAGGACCAAAGGGAAATGTGAGTAAAATACGGAGATTGCAAGAGTTGAAAGGATGGGCTCAAGCAGGTGAAATCCGCGAGAGAACCGAGCCAGCGGCGGACCCCAGTGACTTGCATGTTCACACCCAGCTCCTCCGAAGAGGACAGAAAAGACAGAGGACCAGGAGGCACAGAAGAGTGGACAGCCAAGCACTGAGAGTCACGGGCCAGCAGGGGGTGCAGAAGAGGAAGTGTTTGAAGAAACAATGAAGATGCACTTCCCAGATTTGAAGAAAGCCAGAAACCCTCAAATGGAGTGCCTACAGGGGATTTGGAAAATCCACGCAAACAGACGCACGCTTACGTCACACACAAAACAATCTAGAAGACTCAGAGAGAAAGAACAAATTAGCCAGAAAGGTAAAAAAAATTCAGATTCCATTGCTGGAGCAGTGGCTCAGCGGTTTCGATGCTTGCCTGGCAAGCACGAGGACCTGGGTTCAAACCCCAGCACCATGTACACAACTGAGTGTTGGAGCAACTAAGGCCATGTGAAAAACTAAAGTTGTTTCTCTCTTTCTCTGTCTCACCACTGTCCCTCTCTCTTAAAAAAAAAAAAAAGATTCCTATTTCTCAGCAAGAACAATGATGCATAAAAGAAAACAGAGCAATAATTCTATATATTAAATCAAAAGAACTGGGCTGGGACTGGAGTGGTGGCTCAGCAGTAGAGCACTTGCCTGGTATGCGGGAGGACCCGGGTTCAAATCCCAGCACCACTTACACAACCAGATGAAAAACAAATAAATAAAATTGATTCTTTTCTCTTTCTCCTCTATTTAAAAAAAAAAAACTACATTGGTATGCTGATTGCCTTCTATGCATGTGGTGATGGGCACTGAGCCAGGGCCTTGCTCATGCCAGGCAAGCGCTCCAACACTGAGCAACACCATCAGTCCTGTTGCTTCTTAGACAGTTTTGAAAACATGATAGGGAATAAGGGGAAAGACAAAGGGTGAGCAGCATGTGCTAGGGAACTCACTTGTCCAAAGGAAGATACAGACCCTGGGCAGGAGGAGGCTGGAGCAGTGGCTCAGAGGTTGCGGCGCTTGCCTGGCATGTGCAAGGATGAGGGTTCAAACCCCAGTACCACGCACACAGCAAAGTATCAGAGCAACAAAAGTCACATGAAAAACTAAATAATTGATATTGTCTCTCTGTTTCTGTTTCTCTCTCAATAGGCTACCAGATGGGATG
Organism: Aplodontia rufa; assembly: GCA_004027875.1. NCBI lineage: Eukaryota > Metazoa > Chordata > Mammalia > Rodentia > Aplodontiidae > Aplodontia > Aplodontia rufa. The sequence goes on from PVKS010002083.1 coordinate 44,138, forward strand.
CACTATATCCATCTCTGAACATTTTCAATGTCAAAATTGACACAAAAGGGCTGGGGCCATAACTCGGTGGTAGAGTGCCTGCCTAGCATTCATGAAGCTCTCAGTTTGAGAGCACCACACACACACAGAAGGCAGGCATAGTGGCCCATAGTCCCATCTGTTCAGGAGGGTGAGGCAGGAGGATCATGAATTTGAGGCCAGTCAGGGCAACATAGTGAGAGCCTGTCTCAAACACAACAAAAAAAAAAAAACACACATACACACAGCAATAGAGAATGCGAACAGGCCAGTAAGCAATGAAGAAATTAAATCACAATATTAGTCAAAATCTGATTTCCCAGGGCTGGAGCAGTGGCTCAGCAGCTACGGCGCTTGCCTGGCACGTGTGAGGACATGGGTTGGAACCCCGGCACCACATACATAATGACGTGCTGGAGCAATGAAAGCCCCATGAATAACTAAATAAAATTGATTCTCTCACTGTCCCTCTCTCTTAAAAAAAAAAATAGAATGCAGACAGACAATGCTGGGAGCTGGGGTCCCAGGCAGGGACCCCATGCAGCCGAGGGGCAGTCCATTCAGCTTCTGGGGATGGTCTGGCCCTCTGGCCCACCCTGGGCAGTCTCCTGTGGCTCCTGGGATACCAAAGGAGGGCAGGTCGCCTGGGACCTGGCCCCAGAGAGGGAGGAGCACCGGGCGCCTTGGGGAGGGGAGGGAGCCCAGGATGTCTGAGCAGAGAATGAATTGTGTAAATGGCAAAAGACCCTTAAGATCCCCACAAACACTCAGGGGTCCTCTGGCCTGGGGAACCCAGGGCAAGACTGCCAAGGCCAGGCTAGGGGTCCCCTCCTGACAGGTGCAGGGCCAGCTTGTGGGCCCAGGTGTCCTCCTCCCAGCGTGGCTGTGGCCTCCCAGAGTTAATGCAGCTTCAGAAGCCACTGACCAAGGCTTGGGCTGTAGCTCAGCCTGCTGGAGGCCCTGGGTCCAATCCCCAGCACCACAATAAATAAAAATTAAAATAAATTTGGCAACGAACGATGGCTACCCTGAGTGGAAATAAGGCCAGTGGCCCAGATCCTGCATCTGAGCAGGAGACTGGGCCGGGCACTGTCTCCTCCCAGTGACCTCCGAGGACAGCTCCCAGGCCTGGACCCCATATGCAGAGCTCGCCAGCTACGCTCTAGGGTGGGACCCATGGTGACTACAGAGGGACCTGAGAGCAGGCTCCAGGCAAGTGATGGCTTGGGAGGCCCCTGGAGGCCGGGAGGAAGCTCTAAGCCAGGACAAGCTGAAGGGGCAGCAGCTCTTCCTGGCCACTGTGCCCTGCGAGCCTGGCCTGGCGCTGAACTTCCCTCAGCGTGGGCCACCCTGCTCTCCTCCCCACCTGTTCCCACAGAGGAGACCCACCCCACCTCCACCCTGGAGGGGCTCAGGCCCTTCAAGTGCCCCAGGTCTCTCAGGTGTCACAGCCTGGACTGCAGGGTGGGCTCCAGGCAGGGAGGATGCAGAGATTCCCCAATTCTGGTCATGGAGCCGGACTCCTGACTCTTTGGAGCACTGCTGTGTTGAGGGACAGCCCCAAGGGTCTTAGGGGTGGCCACTCAGACAGGCAGGAAGAGGGGCCAGAGAAGGGCTTCCCAGAGCCAGCCTCCGGGAGCGGGGGCAGAGGGAACAGGGGCCACACTCACTGGGCACAGCCTGACTGGGGCCCGTGGCCCCTAAAGCACCCCTCTCCCACATCTCTAGGGGCTGAAAGCCCGAGGCCTGCCTGGGCCAGGTCTGCAGACACAGCAACCCCGCCAGGCTCCCGGTGCCTCTGTCCCCGCACCCCTGCTCCTTACCACGTCTGAGACAGCGTGACTTCCTTCCACCAGGACTGACACCATCTGAGGAAGAAGCGCTGTCAGCACAAGGTGGCAGGTAGACCCCCACCCCCATCAGGATCACGCAGGTGAGGGTCTAAGGCCCCAGCTCAGTTCCCAGAAGGGGCTTCCAGCACCTTGTCCGCCGGGAACTGGACAGCACCCCCGGCACATGGGGTCCGGTTCTGGCTCCAGTTTGTGATGGTATCGAAGTCCATGTTGGGGACCCAGAATTTGGAGGCGGCCTGGGTCAGCACTGGGGAGAGGGTGGTTAAGTGTCTGCCTCTCTCACGGAGGACAACCCTCCCAGAGGGGGGCCACAGGCCAAGGGGGTCCCCAGGTGCCTCTGACCCAGGCCTAGGTGCCCTCCTGTAGCAGGCCAGACCTTGCGGGAACCCGGTCCAGGCCCTCCCATGAACTCCTACTGAATCTGCAGAGCCTGCTCAATCATGCCCTCCTACAGGACACTGGCCGGGCTCACCGCCCCACTCAGCTCCATGTTTGCCCGGTGCTGGAGCAGAGGACATGGGCCGGGGGATGGGGCAGCTCAGCCTCTGCCTCCACCTTGGGGTCAGGTGGGACTGGCTTCCTTGAGGAGTCGCACCAGGGCTGGGAAAGAGTTCTTGCAGGAAGCAGATGCGGCCAGATGAAGGCTGGGAGCCGGACACAGCCAGGCAGGCCCCTTAACCCAACTGTGCGAGGAGCCGCAAGGGTCTTGGTGAGGTGACAGGGCTGAGCTGCAGGTTTTACAGCTCCTGGGTATTGGAGGCGAGCATCAGGGACACAAACTAGCCGGGTGGGACAGTGTGGGATGGGGAAACTGAGGCAGGGTGCTGAGCCCTGAAGACACCAGCACACAGTGGCCGCTCTGGGCTGGGGCTGAGGGCAGGACCCTTTGGCAGGGTGGAAGGTCTCTGCAGCCACCTGCCCACCCCCTGCATCCACCCTGGCAAGGGGCCAGGAGGATCCCTGATCTCCCCACCCATCTTGCAGAGGGGCTGCGTCTGTGGGGCCCCAGCACCCATGCATGTCCAGCCTACCGCACAGCTGTAGCCACAGCAGGACCTGGTCCAGAGCGCCCATCTCTCCCTTGGTGCCTCCTGGGGACTTTGTCCCCACCAGCCCACGTGAGCAGGCAGGGCGGGTAGGGGCGACCCGAGAGTTACACATTCACCTTCAGACCTGACCAGGACTCTCCAGGCCCCTCCACACCTGCCCTTCAGGACTTGAGGACCTTGGTGCCCAGGAAGTGGGGCAGGGCAGGACCAAGCTGCCCTGTGACTCGGGTGGTGGGGGTGAGCAACCTCTGGGCTCAGCCTCTCTCCGGGTGCTGGTGGCTGCATGTCCACTGTGACCGCGCCCCTCCTGCCTCCTGGCTGTGGAAGGATGGGTGGATGAAAGGTCACGGATGATCCACAGCTGGGTGGTGGAGAATAAGGTCATGGCACACGCAGAGCATGGGCGCTGAGTGGCGGGTGAAGGGCAGATGGCTGGCTGCGGATGGGGGGAGCCGGAGGGTGGACAGTGATGGATGGATGGATGGTGATCGAGGGACAGTGGACAGAGAATAAACGGGGCACGGATGGTCAGGTGGGTGGATGGGTCTTGGATGGCTGATGTCGAAGGCTGAAGGTGTTGGTGAAGGTTGCTGGCAGCTGGAGAATGAATGGGCAGATGGGTGGAGAGCAGGCGGCTGTTGAGCAGACGGGGAGGATGGCGAGTCACGGGTGGCAGCTGGGGAGAGGACAGTGCATTGTGGATGAGGGATGGCGGAAAGGTGGAGGTGCAGGAATGAACAGCAGCTGGCTCGACAGACGGCTGTGGACAGAGGTGAGTGACGTCCGCAGGGATGGTACGTGCTGAGATGGAATGGTGGGTGGGGAAAAGCCGTGGACTTCGGGTGGTAAATGGATGGAGACAGATGGTGGCTGAAGATACCATGACGGCAGGCTGGTAGTAGGTTCTATAACTGTGGAAGGAGAGGTGACAGGTAGAAGGCACCTGGATATAAAGGAATGGGTGGACAGCCAGGGGATGGTGGGCAGACAGTGCATGTGTATGGCATAGGTGGAGAAAGGACAGGGGACGCTGGCCAGTAGGTGTGGGGTAGATGGTTAATCAGATGGCTGGGTGCTTGGATGTCTCCTCATGTACCCTGGGTGTGGGTGGTGAGGGAAGGAAGGATGGCTTTGTGGCGGCTGGGAGGCGGAGGTGGCAGAGGTGGACACACATGGCTAGACTGTCATGGAATTATGTGTGTAAAGGGCAGACTGCTGACCAAAGGGTCTGCTCAGCTTGGGATTCCCCGGGGCCTCCTCCCCGGGCCACCCCGTCCCTCCTGCCTTCGTCTGCAGACCTCTGCTCTTAGCTGTTCTTTGCTTTTTTCTTCTTTTCTAAATTTTTTGGTACCAGGGATTGAATCCAGGGGCACCTAACCACTGACAACACTCCCCAACCTGCTTTTTTATTTTGACACAGTTTTGCTAAGTTGCTGAGGCTGGTTTTGAACTTGTGATCCTCCTGCCTTAGCCTCCAGGGCCTGGCCTTTGCTGTCTTTTGCTTCTCCCACGCAGTAGGCTTCTCACCTCTGGGGAGGCTCTGGCCCCTCTACCTGGGGAGATATTGGTGGGCGCCTTCAAGGGGGGCACCTGCTCCGCGGCTCAGCACAGCGGTGCTATTAGGATGGGGCCTGAGGATGGGTCAAGGGTGGTCCTGGAGCTTGACCTCGGCCTGTGCTGGCTGGCAGGAAGTTGCATCCTATGCAGCCTCAGCCAGGCACAAAGGGGATATTTTGGGGTCGCATCCCCCTTGCCCTTTGTCTCGCTTCATGCTGGGAAGGAGGCAGCTTTGTGGCTGGGCCTCCACCTCAGTACTGTGGCGCTGTCTGCTCTAGCTCACTGCAGGGAGTGGCGTGGGGCAGAGTGAACTTCACCCCTGGGGCCCACCCCGGGACTGGGACTATAGAGACTGTAGTTCTGGAGGGTGGAGCCTGGAGGCCTTTCCCAGAGTCTTCAGTATAGAGCGGACAGGGAGAACCTGCACAGTCAGGGAGGCTTCTGAAGGGGCAGGAAGGATCAAGGCCCAGCTGCAGCCCCTGTGAAGGTCGGGTTGAAGGTGGAAGAAGAGGAGGGCCTGGAGCTGGCTGGGCCTGGTCATCATTTGAGCAGAGGCTGGAGGTGGGACAGGTGCCGGAAGGTGGCCCTGGGAGGAGATCACACGAGGAGGGTGAGGCCCAACTCCTGGTCCTGGCAGCCAAGGGTACTGGGAGCTTCTCAGGAGCCACCATGTGCCAGGTGCTCACAGCAGACCCTGGCTGCACACACAGGTGACCCAGACCCTCAGACACACAAGTGGGCAAATACTTGCAAACTGGTTAGGACTTCAGTGGGAAGGGGAAACACAAAGCCCTAAAATTTCCTCGGTAATAGGAAATCCCATGGCATGGCTGCTGCAGGTAAGGCTGGATCCAGGGGCTTGGTGGTTCCTTCTGTTTCTTGCTATTTTGGCTTAACTCCCCTCCTGTGTTGATTTTTCTGCGTGCACAGCCTACTCTGTCCTCCTGGCAGGGAAGTGGGCTCCCCAGCGAGACCACCGCAGTGGGGTCTCCAGTAGGTCTCTGGTTCCTGCTTCAACCAATTCTGCAGCACAGGCTGCTGTCTCAACTGGCCATCCTAGTCCACAGGCCTCCCCTGTGGTGCGGGCAACTGAGGGACAGCCCTGCCATCCGTAGGGGGACAGGGAAAGGGGCAGGCTGGCCCAGGAAGTCAGAGAAGAGCCCACAAAGGCCCGGATGTGGGTGCATGAGGGAGGCTGGAGAAGGGAGGCGGCCAAGACAGGACAGGGAGGGAGGGTGGTGGAGGAGGTGAGGCTCAGGTCTGTGGAGGGCACGAGGTTGCTGCAGCTGCATTTGGTACAACTGAGAGCCTAAGAGGTGCAAACTGGGGAGGCCGCCACTGGCGTGCACAAGGCTGAACCGCCCTGCTCCCGTCACTCAACTTTGCTCCTTCACCTGCAAAGTGCGTAGCAGTGCCCACCTCACAGGGCACGGGGCAGACGGGGAGGCAGGGGCGCTGGACTGAGCCCAGTGGGTGCTGCCTTCATCTGTGGGCAAAGTAAGACACTGGAGGGGCCTTGGTCTCGGGAGCCACCCCTGAGGTGGGGAGGGCTCGAGGCAGCAGCCGTCCAGCCCCTGACCCTCATGCAGAAAGTTTGTCACCTGGCCTGTCCTTTGAGTCCCGGGTTCAGGAGCGAGGGCTGGAGACCAGGCTAACCTGGGGCTCCCACACTTGCTGTCCCTCCTTGGCAGGGACCCAGCAAGGATGGCTGGGCCAGGACTCAGGAGCAGATGGCACAAGGGCCACTTGACTGAGGCAGAGCTTGGGGAGCCAGCATGGCTGCCCGGCAAGACACTGCTCCACGGTAGGCCACCCGTGACGGGGCCACCCACAGTGGGCACAGGCAGCCCCCCCAGCAACTTGGCTCAAGCTCCGGGGGGCAGGGGCAGAGCCACCGCCACCATCTGGCCCGCACCCCCAGGGTGACGCCAGTGGCCCAAGTCCTCCGAGCTGAACGCCTCAGGCCAGTGGACCTGGGAGGGTCTGTGGGGAATCCAAGGTCACCATAGGGTGTGTCCTGCTGGCTGTGTGCCTGTCCCTCTGGTGTCCTCCACAAAAGGCCGCCTGGAAGCTACATCAAGACCCCCCCGTGCGGAAGGAACTGAGGGGCTGGGTATGAACATGCAAGCCCCCAGTGCCAGCCCTGGCAGCCCCCAGCCCAGGCCCTCAGCTCCCCAGGAACCAGGCAGCGGCCTCTGAGCCCCCCTCCCAAGGCAGACCTGGGTCAAGAGTCACGAGTCCACACAAAGCGGCTGTCTTTCCCTTCAGCCTAACTTCTAATCGAGTGGCGGGCACAGGTTAACCCCTGGCCTGGGGTGACCAGCAGCAGGGTCAGAGCAGGGCAGCACGTGCCTCTCCCGCTCAAACCCTTTAGTTTTCCAGGCATTTTAAAAGGAAGACAGAGGACTTGAGACTGGATCATGCGATGGTCCATTTTCAGAAAAATGAGAGCACCAGACTAGGCCACGGGGACCCAGGCTCTGACAAGCAGCGTCTGACTCCCCAAGTGGGCACTCCGTCCGTCCATTTCCATGCGTGGAGGCTGAGCCGGCACCCAGCCCACGCTCCTGCTGCATCAGTGCCCCCTGCAGCCGCCACTCCTGGGTGCAGGCCAGAGCTCAGGCAGTCCAATGCTGAACAAGCCAGCCTGGTTCCTGCCTGGACCGTGCAGGAATGTGTGGGCAGCATGTGGCCCGTCCTGTGCCCTGGAGGCCCAGGAGGCTGGCTCAGGGCTCCCATCTCATCTAGCCTCATCTTGCTGCTGAGAAACCACGACCCGTTCAGAGCCAGACAACGTGGCTCTGGGGTGTCCCCACCAGCACCCTCTGCCTGGGAATGGGCCAGCGGTGGTCGCTGGGCAAGGCCTGCAGGCCTGGTGAGAAGATCCTTGGGAGCTTGTTCCGGGGTCTGCTGTGTTCTGCTGCCCTGGGCTCAGAGACCCTAAGCCACACCTCCGAGGGCAGGTGAGGTGAGCAGGGTGCTGCCAGGGGAGCAGGTAGCACCTGGAGTGGGCAGGATATGGGGTGGGGGCTGGGTGGTCCCCCCACCTGGTGACTCAGGGGCTTCCTGGAGAAACTTACAGAGGAGGATGCTGAGGCCACGCTGTCCCAGGTCTGAGCTGCCAGAGAGGCCTCTGCCACACGGGGAGCCACAGGCAGAACCACATGCCAACTGGTAGCACCCCCTGCTCAAAATCGGCGCCGGTGGGGAGGTGAAGGTGGTGCCGGTGCTGCACAGGTGCAGCGGGCGGGGGCTCTGGCTGCTCAGTGCAGCCTGGGGCCCAGCAAGGCCCGGCTGCGACACAGTGTTAAGAAGCCAGGAGTCTTAATCAGATTTATTTTCCTCTAATAAGACAGTTTAGCATGTCAAAGTTTTGCATTCTACAGTCTTACAAACTTTAGTTATTAGCATCGGAAACACAAAAACATTGCAAGACCTCAAAACACAAATAAATACCAAATAAAACCACACAGTCAACAAAACTAGAAAACATAATGCTATCGGGAAATCAGACGTGTTGCTAACTCCGCGTGACAACAGGATTATTGCTAAGCAATAACTCACACCATTTCTTAGAAGAGCAGAGGACACGGGCGTGGTCACTGGTCACAATCACTTGGGACTGTCAAGATGGATCCTCACAGTGGCAATTTTTAAAACAGGCAGATTAAAAATACAGAGTCAAATGAGAGAGTGGCCTTCTTTGGTCTTTGTTTCTGGGTAACAACTGAACACGGGAGGTGGGCCATCGGGAGCGGACAGTTCTACTGACACCTAGCTGTCTCCTTCGCTCCCACACTTCCCTCACGTGGAGGTTCTCTAGAGATTTCGAAATGGGAATCCTTGGAAACAAGGCCAGCTTTTGTGTTGCTCCAATTAAGTCATCTAGGTTGCTGTTGAAGGTTATCTTATGTGTCTAAGGGGACTAAGCTGTTAAGACCAGTCACCACTGATGACAGGAGTGGCACAGCGATCCTGGACTTCTGATCTTTTCACATGAGCTCGTTAGACAGACGCTGACAAGTGCGGCAGGGGAGGTGAGACCCAGACCCTGCAGGGTCATGCGGGCTCCTCCAGACACACAAGGACCAGCCACGAGGGGGTCACTGTGGGGCCTGTCTGCTGGGCAGCGGACTCCAGGGCACACCCCTGGCCTGCTTCTGGGCCTCTGGGATGGGCTACTGGCTTTGCCTCGCTGGTCCCTGCTGACCCAGCTCCCTGATGCCCCAGCGCCTGCTGACCACCAGCACCAGCCAGACTGAGACAGTAACACTGACCAGGCTGCCCCCTGCCACTGCCACCACCTGACCAGACCCTCATGGGCGCGCTACTTTGTGGAGGAAACACTACTGAGGTTTGCAAACGGAAGACAGGACCATGGTCTCGGGCTGAGGAGATCTGGGTGACCCTCATGTCACACATGCAGATGCAAAGGACAGAATGGTACTTCAAGCTCTGCGTGTACCCTTTCCAACGTGCACATGACCCCAAGCAGAGGGACGTCTGGGAGGGCAGGGACTGGGCAAGGGGCACCCAGGGGCATCTGTGCTCCTAGACAGCTATGCTGCCACCTGTCCTGGCTGGAAGTGTCTTGGCTAGGCATTCAAGGACAGTCCCATGGCACCTGGCAGGCGTGGGGGAGAAAGGTGTATGCACTGGCTGTGGGAACCATGCGCTCCTGTCTTCCACCTGAGGACGCTGCTGTGGCCGGGGCCTGCCAGGGCTCTCTCCTTTGTGGGGACACCAGGCCTGCTGTGGGCAACTGGTGTCATTAGTAACAACCCCAAGGTGGCAGACATCTACCAGAATGTGTGCTCCAGCCTGGGCAACTAAGGTCTGGGGGCGGCTGGCTGAGTGTGGTCGAGAGGAAGCCAAGCCAGTGGGCATCAGATGGGAGTGGCTCGTCAGGCCCTGGGGGATGCTGCCTAGGGGTGGGAGCCACAGCTCTCCCCACCATGGCTCCCTGGGGTGACAGCCAAGGAAGAGAAAGATGGAGGAGGGAAGAGTAGACACCCTGACGCCAGCATCCAGGTGTCAGGGACTCTGGGCTGCGATCAGCAACCAGGGGTGGCCCCCAGGCAGGCTTCCCGCAAGTCCAGGTCCTGACCAGGGCTCCAGGCCCCGCCTTCGGATCTACACACTCCCACCTAGAGCCTGGGACAGGGGAAAGCCCAGCTGTCTGGGGCCGGGCTCCTGCCCACCAGGGCCACGGCTGGCTGGGCTCACACCAGCTCCCTGAACTACCCTGCCTCGTGAGAAGTGCCTCCACCCCTGTGGCCACACCTGGCCCCATGCTCCCGGATGCTCTTTCTGGCGGCTTGCATTCCCCCGCTGCAAGCCCCGGAACCAGAGGGCCAGAGCCCCAGGCCCATGTACGTCCAACCAGCACTGCCCTGACAGCCCTTGTGGCAGGAATTGGCCAGGGCAACCGTGTTGAAACTGCAAGGTGTGTCATGTTCCTCACGGAGGTGACAGCACAAAGGACTCAGTGTTAGTTTCTTTAAAGGGCAGGACAGTTCTGTCCCATGGGAAATTTTGTCACTTTTGGCTAACAGGAAGTGCACACCCAGATACACAGTGTATGGACTGCCCTTTGCTTCTTGTGGATGGGACCCTGGGAAGCAGGGAGGGCTCGCCAGGGCCAGATGGGCAGCCAGGCCTCAGCCACGTGGACCACAGCCTAAGGATGGCCCAAGCAGCAGCTCCGACTGGGGCACCGAGGAACGCCAGGTCAGCTCAGTACCACCTGGGACAGCAGAGCTGAGGGTCCTGTGCACAAAGACACAGGCTCCCGCCACTCCACTCTCCACCACCAAGCCATGCCCTCGCCCATGGGACAGGCGCCAGGCGGAGGAGGGGGCCCTGGAAAATCCCATCACAGGCTCCCCAGAGTGCCTGCAGGGCCACATCCACAGCAGGCCAGCGCCACAGGCCAGCGCAGTCGGCCCTCATCTGAGGACACTGTACGGCCCCCCAGGCAGAGGAATGGGGGTGCAGGCATGGCCTGGCTGCGGAAAAGCCACCTGAGGCCAGGTCAGGACTGCCTGGTGGTCCTCCCTCCGCTGGACCTCTGGGATAGAACCCAGGGGACAGGCCTGGAGGAGGTGGGGGACACCCTTGAGGGGACAGCTCCAGCAGGAAATCCTTCCTTCAGCACAGGGATGGTGGCTCCTCCCTGTGGCACAACCAAGGCCACTGAACTACCCAGAGCAATCCCAGGAGCACAGAAAGGAGAGGCAGATGAAGGACCCAATGTTTTAGCCATGGAAGGGCATGGCAGGTGCTTGGAACCAAAGATGTGGCTTATGGGAGCACAGGAACGGGGGCGAGGGGTGCGGGAGGGCACTTCCAGCAGGCACTGGGGCAAAGGCACACCCAGGACAGATGGCAGCACCAGAGACAAGGTGGGCCACCAGGCACCAACCCAGCTGTCCCCGCACGACCATGGGGAGAGCCCAAAGGCAGGCAGTCTGAAGTGCGCGGCCCAGCTGGCCAATTGTGGGCGCGTCTTTTGGGCGAGTGGCACAGATGTGGTGGCTCGCACACACTGGCTCTGCCTAAGAAGCACCCGTACATGTAGCACCCATCAGTGAAAGAGCACCGTGAAGCGTGGTGCATAGCAAAGGGGCTCGGGGCAGGGCTCCAGGCTCTAATCACAGTTGGACCATTGAGAGACGTAAACAGAGCTCAGAGTGCTGCTGGGGTCGGGGCAGGCTGGGATGACAGCCCGTTGTCCTTGCCATCAGGGTGGTGGCTTGGGGCTGCTGGCAGTAGGCCTGGGCAGACACCAGAGTGGCAGTCTCTGGAAAGCTCAGAGGGCTGCTCTGAGCTGCGTGAGCTCCCAGGTCCCTGGTGGGGGACACAGAGAGGTGCAGCTTCTGCTCCAGCCTGCCTGTTTGGGGTAGGGAGGGCATCTGTGAAAGCTAAGCAGTGGAAGTTTCAGAAGCACTGATGGAGCCAGGCTCCCCTGGCAGCTACGAGGGGTCTGAGGGCCTTGTAGACACAGACACCTAGCGGGGGAGAGCAGTCTGGCCACACCATCACTGTCTAGACTCACGCTGGACGCGCACCCAGGGTGGAGAAGCAGCACATCACATCTAAGGCACATGTACCGTGTGTCACCATCTCCAAGCAAAGGCATTGCTTTCTGAGATCACTCACCAAACGCAGCAGTGTGACAGGGTGAAGGAACACCTGCTGGGGCCTCCTGCAGCACAACCACCTGCCCACCCCTGGACGCTGGACGCTGGCGACCGAAGGTTGGTGCTGTCAGCAATAGAGAGCTTGTCTGAACATGGGGCAGAGTTTTAAAAGCCTACAGGATTTGCTTAGAACTCCAAAGTTCAACTAATGCCCTATTTTAGGGTGAAAACAATTATAAATCTGAAGATGATGCACAGCATCCATGAGCAATGTTCCTTTCGTAATAATTTTGAAGTAGTGTCATTAACTACGACAGATATTGAAGGTTTACATTTCTAACGAGAAATAGCAACAGATTGAATGTTCTCTTTCCTATCACAAGTGATAACCAGTGTTTGATAGTTTACATTTTCTTCCAAGAAATATCAGTCTATCAACGTTTTAAAACAAAATGTTTGCAGTAACAATTATTTGTAGAACTTTAAATTAAAAAATGACTTTAGAATTTAGAGGCTTTCAAAAAAAAAAAAAAAAGACCTAGGTGTACTTCAGGGTCTTCTGACAAACAAATTATTAGAACAGAGACCAGGTGAGGCCTTAAAAATAGACAATATACTATATTTGAAACAAGATCGCACTCTCGACTTTTAAGGAGTATATCAGAACTGCATTACTATTTCATAAGTTTTCCTTTTGCGTTCATGCTGACAGGTCCAGCTATCCCCACATGTGTGTGTTTTCTTGTTTTGGTGTTCAAGTTTACGGAAGAAAAATGTTTCTTTTGTTAGCATATATGTTTTCCACCTTACCTAACTAGATCTTTAAAAATGAAAATGAAAACCTCCTCTGACAGCAATATTGATCTCATCGAAGGATAAATACTCTTCGGAGTGAAGTGTGGCTAGTCTTAGTAAACGCTGGAGTGTGTTCAGGTGTGGATCTTCCCGCCAGCTGTGCGTCCGCTTCCTGCTGCTTCCTCCGTTCCACCAGGTCCTTTTCTGAGTGCGAGGACCTCAGTGAAGACAGACTGGTTCAAAGCCCCCAGAGGAGTTACCTTCTGCTAAATCTACCTCCCCAGTTACTTGTCAGGGGTCAGGCAGATCCGAAGTATCCACTATGACTTTAATAAAAATCGTATCATCTTTAATATACGTCCCATTTTCTAGAACAGTTTGGGCCACAAAGACGGGGCAGCCAGAGGCAATGTTCATCTCTCCGGTGGGCTTCTTGAAGCTGCTGCTGTTGGGGTCGGGCTTGAAAGCATCTCCCAGATGGCGCCGAGAAGAACCCTGATCCATCAACATAAGCGTCACTTTCTGCTTAAATGGCCAGGGCAGCAAAGCATCGTATTCTCCACGCATAATGACAAAGAACAGCGACAAGTGCGTCCCCTTCCCCATCCCATCTCCATTCAGGTAGACCCTGGCACACATCTTATAGCCAAAGTAGCCGGTGTAGAAGGGCTGGCTGTAAAGAGACAGGGTCTTCCCCATGACGGCCTCCTGCTTCCGGCGCTTGTAATCGCGGATCTTCCAGATCAGCACACCATTGTAGCTGGCGGTCTCGAGGACCTGGAACCGCAGGTCCATGTCAGCCAGGCGGATGTCATGCACACTCAGCATCTGGTCGTGCCGGCTCAGCTGAGACTCCAGCAAGCCTACCAGAGGCGAGGAGAGACGTGGTAGGTGAGACATGAGAATATCAGACGCTAGAGAGCAGACCCTTGCAAGTGTCGGAACTGAACAGCCACTAACCACCCTGAGCCTGCTGGAGATGGCAGGCTGTCTCAGGACGTCTACACGGGACCCCCCCCCCCCCCCCATCACTACGGTGTTATAAGTCATCAGGTGCAGGTGGGAGGTGGGAGTGACCCAGACCTGTGTGAGCCAGGCACCTCACTGCTGGGTCTCCTCCTCCCAGAGGCCCCTGAGGGCAGGGATGGCAGCCTTCTTGCCCCCTGCCCTCTGGCCCTGAGGCCAATGGGTCAGCACTTTCTGCTAATCTAAGCTGCCCCCTGCAATCCAATCCCACGAAAACCCCACTCCTTCCCACCATTCATCTTCTCCAAGCCAACAGTCACAGCACTCACTGAGGCCAAAGCCACAGGCTACGCATCTGCTCAGGATGTCAGAGATGCTCGGGCTGGGCGTGCTGGGCCGGCGTGTCCTCAGGAGTGTGGCCTGGGCCTACCTGTGGCCCTAACCTCTCTTGGGGATGGCTCTGCACTGTCACAACAGGCCTGGCACAGAGGGCCAAGTCTAAGCGGGAAACAGCTGTCTATGCTGAATCTCAGCAGGAAAATCCTCTCGCCTGCACCCACGGCAGTGGGAAGGCACAGGTGGCAGGCTGTGCACTCACGGGAGGGGGGGGGGTCGTCCACGCGCGCAGCACGGGACCAGCACAGCAGCACGGGAGCGTATGGGCCCTGCCCCAGCCTAGCCCCGCCGCTCACCTGTGTTCCGAGCCGCCTGCCCTGCACTCTTGTCCACGCTCTCCAGCTCGGTCACGCGGTTCTGGAGGGACTCCACGCTGCTCTTCATGCTGTCGGCCTCTTCCCAGTTCTGCCGGAAGGGGCGTATCTCCTTGTCCAGCTCTTTCAGCTTCTCCGCCTGGCTGTCAATTACTCGCTTCCAGACCAAAGGTGGGAAAAGGCAAACAAGTCACCACTCACAGAGACGGCACCTGCCACAGTAACGCCCGTGACGTTCTCCACATCGGCCTGCTTTGACGAGCAGTGACCGCAAATCAGGTAGAAGGGGGTCCCTGCTCGGGGGTGGCAGTGTACCCCAGGGGCAGGAAGGAGATCTTATGTGCCCTGCCCACGGCTGCCACCTGGTCCTCCCCACCCTAAACCACTCCTAGTATGGCCTGACTGCCTGACCCCTCCAGGGCTACATATGGGCATCAGCTGACCCCCAAGCTCTGCATTGATACCCACAGATGTGACTTTGCCCTCACACTCATAGGTCCCTGCTGGCCTTCTCACAGGCTTCTGGGGTCATCTCTCTCAGTACCCAGGGTCCCCACTTCTTGCTGGGGGGAGGGGCTGAGACAGGGCAGGGGTCCCACACTGATCCAGCAGAGGGTCTCAGGTATGGGATAATGGAGTCATGCCAGTGTGACCTTATCTTCCACTTGTGTGTGTACCCCACTACCTGTCCCAGGACAGATGTGCCACCCTGGTTCTGTGGCTAGAGATGGGGCCCAGAACTGCTCCAAGGTCCTGGAGAGAGCTCTCACCACCCTACCACCCTGAAGATCCGGTGGACTCTGCTCAGGGCCGGCAGCAGGGAAGGGCCAACAGGGTCCTCAGGCCCTGGGCAGAACCACAGGCTGTGACGGGGGAGTGGGGCTTCCTCCTCCACGGCTCCATGCTCGGTGGCATGAGGCGGCAGGTGAGAAGCACTGGCTATAGCCACACAGCTGCGGATTTGATGCTATCTTCATTTAAGTGACTCAGAAAACCTGCAGACTGTTCTGTCATGGTAATGGGAGGGTAAGAATCGTAATCCAGCTGGGGTGGCTCTGTGCTTTAAAGGACTGCCTACTTCTTCACTGGAGCCAGGGACCCACTGCATTTCCGAAGCAAGCTCAGGGAAGCTTGTGGAGTATTCACAGGGTGCACAGGGGAGCCCCTGGGGCCTGCTGACTTCACTTCTCTTTTTGGAAGACTACTTTTGAACCTTTGCTGATTGCCACCAGCCTTGAAGGCACAGACATGGCAGGCCTGGGCTACCTTTCTGGGGCAGAGGCATAGCACTGCTCTTCCTGCTCCTTCCAAGAACCCTGATGTTAGCTGACCTCTAAGTCAGAAGGACGGTTTCTCTCAAATCACCCTTGCTAGGTCAATGTCACTTTACACAAGTACCTACGGCAAAAGGAGCAGTTAATTAGTTCTCGAGGTCTGTTTTTCTGTGGATCAATGCTACTGATGTTAATAACAGCCACAACACAGCACACTTGGAGTGAACAAGAGCTCTCCTGAGCTCTTCCCCCACTAATAAACTAAGCTGGCGTGGATACGAATGAGAAGAAAATCTGTGTGGTCTGTGAGACGCTGTTCTGTAACTCAGTGGACCCAGAGGGAACCCTGAGTTGCAGGATGGTTTGGGACAAGTCACTCATCACTTTAAACCTCTTGCCTGAGCTGCTTCAACCCCAAAACCGGTGCCTTGCAGGGGACGGCAGATCCACAGTACGTGTGATGCCACGCCTGACTCAGGAAATGAACTGTGAGGTATGACGAGGGCCACTCTGCCAGCAGCATAGCACGGGCGTTGAATCAGGGTGCTGTGCACCCCGTCCACACGGGAGGCTCAGCTAAGTGGCAGGGGCTTCACACCCAACCAGCCAGACTTTTCCCTTGTCTAAACGGCAGTTTCACAGCGGAACACGGACGCAAGTCAAGCTTTCTCTGCAGAACCCCAAACGGGGCTTCTTTCCCCAAGTGCCTCGGTCCACACTCAGCCACTACAGTGTGTGTGCTTTCAAGAATAGCTTTATCATTTTATGCAGTGCTAAGGATGGAACCCAGTGCCTCACACATGCTAGGCAAACGCTATGCTTCTGAGCTACAGCCCCAGCCCCACAGTGTTTTTATACACCTAAGTCTTAAATGCACGTGTGAAATTTTATTAGAAGATGAATGCAGAAGCTGAGAGCAACAGCGTGGCCTGCATACTGAAAAAATGATCTCAGTCCACAGATAAGCTTTCAGGCTCAGCTGCCCAGGCGCAAGCAGGCCTGCGTGCCTCTCACTCCCTGGTCACTGGGACGTGAGCACGGGACCCTGCACAGTACGATATGGTGATGTCCACAGTGCCCAACTGGGCTGTGGCAGTGTACTGTCACTGCCTGTCTGGGCCTGCAGACCCACTGGCCATAAGAACCATCAGTTATGCCAGCAGCAGCAGGAGTGCATGGTCAAACTCACAATTGCACTGTCTTTTCTTTTGGAGTCAGGGTCTTGCTGTTGACCAAGCTGGCTTCGAACTACTGGACTCAAGCAATCATCCTGCCTCAGCCTCCCAAGTAGAAGGGATTTTTTAAAAATGGGCTCTTCATATTATTGTTAAGAAACACCATTCTGGTGCCAGGCATGGTGGGCGCACACCTGCAACCCCAGCAGCTCAGGAGGCTGAGGCAGGAGACCGCAAGTTTGAGGCCAGCCTCAGTAACAGCGAGATCCTGTCTAAAAAAATAAAATAAAAAAATTAAAGTACATTAAATTAAAAATACAATAAATAAAACACACCTTCCCGGGCCAGCAAAAGCACATACATGCTTTAATTCTACTCCCATAACACCAAGAAGAGAGGCCCTGTGGTCCACCCACACTCTTCCTATTATCAGAATTTTAGGGTCTATCCAGGGTGACGTGGACTGCTGCTACAGAGGGCATCCACACATGGGGCTGAGGGAGCGCTGAGAGGGCAGGGAGAGGTGGAGCTGACAGCTGAGGAGTGGATCAGGAGAGGCAGGAGGGGAGGAGGTGCTGCCCACGTGGTGTGGAGCCTCCCCAAGGGCCAAGAGCAGGCCCACAGTCAGAAAGCGTCACACGGGCTTTCAGGGGCAACCATGTCCAAAGCTAGAGGGCAGGGGAGGTCTCACTTGTGCACACCTCTGGGTACCTGAGTTTCCCACAGTGTATCCGGGAGACTGTCAGCCCAGAGCAGCTCTTCCAGGGCCAGTCAGAGCTGCCAGCCCCAGATCCCAAAGGCAGGATCAGTCACCTGCCACGCAGCAGGCTGGCTGACCCACCAGGGTGGACCCTGGCAATGGGGAGCCACTACAAGAGGCTCCTCGCCTTCCAGTCCTTTGTGCCTGCATCTGAGGGGAGCACACACTGGGTCCGATCTGAGTCACTTTCTCTAAACATGAACTGGCCTCCTGGTGCTTCTCTCCATGGAGAAGGAACTGGCCAACCAAGGCTCCCCCACTTACGACAACCCTTGTTCCACTGCCCTCCCTTCATACATAGTGGGAGGTGGCAAATATGCAGAAAGAGGCCATGACAAGAGCAGTTCTGCTGCAGATGGCGAGGCCACTCTGCTGTGGATACCGCAGGGTATCCCTAGCACAACATCCCAGGTGGAGTACGACGGTGACGCCGCAGGCAGTGCGGGAGAGGGTGGGCCGCATGGTGGGCAGCGCCTGCAGCAGCGGCCCGAGCCGCCATCTTGGGCGTCCAGCCGACAGACCATGCAGCAGGCCCACTAAGTTTGCTGGTCCCTTATCAGGCTCTGCGCTGTTCTGGCTCAATTTGCCTCTGATGGCTTTTACCTTGCCAACACACTCTAATGTTTCACTGTGCTTTTTCCTTGTTTCCCTGGGCAACCATAAAGTTTAATACAACTAAAAAAAATTTAGTAATCCCCAAATAATTTATGGGACCATGTCTAATTCCCAGCATCAAAACATAAGGAAAGGCATCCCCACAACACTGGGACTAGCGACCGTTAGGAAACACACTTCACTATGAGCACTTCAAACCACGGGTACGTGTGACACATGAGAATTCCCACAGTGCGGCTGTGTGCAGAGCTGGGCAAGGGGCTAGGAGGGGGCACAGCCTGTGATCCCAGAGACTTGTGAGGCTGAGGCAGGAGGATTGCAAGTTAGAAGTCAGCCTCAGTAACTAAGCAAGGCCCTCTCTCAAAATAAAAAAAATAAAAAGGGCTGAGGATGTGGCTCAGTGGTAGAGCAGCCCTGGGTTCTATTTCCAGTACTTATTCCCCGCTCAAAAAGAAAAGTCACGGGGCTGGAGGGTGGCTCAGCGGTTTCGGCACTTGCCTGGCAAGCACGAGGACCCGGGTTCAAACCCCAGCACCATGTATACAACTAAGTGTTGGAGCAACGAAGGCCATGTGAAAAACTAAATAAAGTTGTTTCTCTCTCTGTCACATGCAGGGAGTATCGACAGGATGCTGCGTTCACAACTGTCTAGCTAGGCTTGTGCTCACAAGAGAAAGGATGGCATTTTCACCAGGCCCCTTTATATAGTCGTCTGGCTCCGACTGGCAAACGCTTATTTGGGGATATCACTGAATTACTGTGATGAAATAAAGCTGGATACGTATGTCACTAGAAAACAAAGCAGTCTGGCTTCACTTCACTTTAGGAAGTGACCCTTTGCACTGTACTTGTGAATGATACGAATCCTTAACAGTGATAAAAACAGCCAACTTTTTTTGTGTATGTGGTGCTGGGATCAAACCCAGAGCTGACACAAGGTGGGCAGGCACTTGACCACGGAGCTACACTCCAGCCAAAACTTTCAAACACAGGTTTCAAGTCTTGCTCTGCTCCGAGCAGATTAAAGGCACAGAAGAGAGAAGGAACAGGCCAGCTCCCTGGGCAGGGCCCTGCTGACCCACGCTGCCCTCCCTGAGCTTCACTTGAACAAGGCCAGGGGCGCAGTCACACAGCACCGAGAAAGCTGGAAGAACACAGCGCCCCTGCCCTCTCACCTAGCTAACCTTCAGCTGCTTACCTGTAAATGCAGTATTTTGGACTCGTTATTTCGGAGCATCTCCTTCTGCCTCTCAATTTCGATCTCGAAGCTGCATATCTGATTGTGCAAGCTTTGGATGCTCTTGTTTTTCTCTACACTTTCATTCTGCAGCAAGGAAACCTGAAAAAGAAATTCTTCAATTAATTTTTTTTTTTTTTTTTTTTTTTTTTTTTTTTTTTTTTTTTTTGTAAAGAGAGAGGGACAGTGAGAGAGACAGAGAAAGAGAGAAACAACTTTATTGAGTTTTTCACATGGCCTTAGTTGCTCCAACACTCAGTTGTGTACGTGGTGCTGGGGTTTGAACCCGAGTCCTCATGCTTGGCAGGCAAGCGCTGAGACCGCAGAGCCACCGCTCCAGCCCTTCTTCAATTAATTTATAAAAAGTGTTTTGGGGGGCTGAAGCACTGGCTCAGCGGGTGCAGCGCCTGCCTGGCACGCGTTAAGATCCAAGATCAAACCCAGCACCACATATACAAATAAGTGTGGGAGAAGCAAAAATCTGATGAAAAACCAAGGTTGATTCCCTCGCTCTTTAAAAACCAAAAACAAGTGCTCTGGACGCCAATCGCCAACAGTGATGGACGGCGTCAAATCCTCCCGGGAGGGGCCTTCTCCCGGCTCCCTGAAGGAGCTCCAGGAGAACAGATCCCCCAGAAGGCAGAAGCATGGGGGTGAGGTGGGGGCCTGCAGACGCTTCTCAGGACCTCGCCTGGCAGTGCAGGTGACACCAGGGCAGCAGGGCACTGAGGGGAAGAACTGGCGGGGTGGCTCTTAAAGTGTCATCTTCACCAGTAGCTTTCAAAACAGGACCAGGAACCAGAGCAGGAACATCTCCGCCCATGTGCATCAACGCTGTATGCACACCTGAAAAACGGTCCACAAAGCCATACTTGCCTACTTAATAACTGATTTTTTATTTGTTTTATTTTTTATTTGTTTTAAAGAGAGAAGGACAGTGAAGAGAGAGAGAGAATCAATTTTTTGTTGAGTTTTTGCATGGCATTCGCTGCTCTGACACTTAGTTGTGCTGGGGTTTGAACCTGTGTACTTGCGCATGCCAGGCAAGCGCCGTAACTGCCGAGCCACCGCTCCAGCACCCCCCTTTTCTTCTACTACTTAATAATTTATAATACCTTAATATTTTCTATTATACTTCACGTAACACTATTCCCTCGAGGAGTAGCTCAGTGAAATAGGCCAAACGCAAAAGAGACGGTACCATGTGATCTCACTCCCATGAGGGATCTAAAGCACTGGGGCCACAGCTGCAGCGGGAGCCAGGCGGCTGGGAGACGGAAGGGCAGGGTGCTGGCCAGAGGCACGGGACAACAGGGACTGCTCAATGCACATTCCAAAACAGGAGAGCGATTCTGCCTTCACACCACAAAAACCAAGTGAAGTGACGGACGCGCTAACCAGCGTGGCGTAATCTCTCCTCGGTGCACAGCACCTCCCAATCACAGAAAGTCCAGTCGAGCTCACCCGAGCACCTCACACGCACCACGAGGAGAAGCAGGGGAGAATAAAATGCTACAGGTGCTCTGGTGCACCATGGGACCACCCAACCCAGATGGCACCGAGGCCTGAGCTGGCGCTTCCCTGGAAGCTCAGCAGTCAGAGGACGTTGCCCCAAGGGCCAGTTTACACTGCTCCAAACCGGCCTGAGATGAGGAGCGCAGCCCCACAAGTCTCCACCAACGGCATTCTGGTCCCAGGAAAAGCTGCTACCCACCCGTCAGGTTGCTGCTGTCCAGCAGACCTTGAGCCCAGGAGATCTCAATTCCACAGCTCACTCTGACTGGACTCTGAAATCTGAAACCACACGGGCCTGGGGACTGGCCTGGCCAATGGTCACCAGGGTGAGGGCCTGAGCTCATCTTAGGACAATTGGGGGTGGAGGTGGTAAGAACTGAGTTCTGATGCTGTCCACTTGATGGTCAGCTGGGCTGAGACTGAGTGTCCTTTAAGGCAAGAAGCACCTTTGGAGATAATCAGTCTATTTTATTTTAAAGCGAATTTGTATTTACTCAGGTATACAAAAGAGGCAATGTCTCATGAGCAGAACATAACTTCACTTTCCTAGGATTTTACTCAGCAAACATCATCTTTCCTTCCTAAACACACAAGGCCTCAGGCATCAGGAACCCATGCAGCGATCAGCACACAGTACTGCAGAAGGGCGCTGCGGAGCCACACAGAGCTCTGGTCCTCTTCTGAAGTGACGATCCACTCACTCCCATCTGGCAAAGACAGACTGAATTTCCAGACTCATTATTCCCACACCCCCTAAAAAGAGACGCTGTGTATGCCAACTTTTGACGAAGACCTCAGTAATATCTCCAAAAACAATGACATTTTCCCGACAACAGCTCAAGTGTTTGAATGTGAGACGTAACTCAGAGCAGCAACTACACGTCATGCCATAGTAAACTCTCAATTTCTTTCACTTAGGGACTTCCCCATTTGAATGTCTAGCTTATATTTACTCATTTTAATCAAAGAACCCTCAGTGCCTGCAGGTCACTGTTCTTGCCATCCCTGAGGCAGCTGTCCTCCGCAGGAGCTGAGTGACAGGAGCTTCCAGGGAGCATCTGCTCCACCTCACTGCACTTGAGTGGGGTGCTCTCCTTGCCCCTTGGTTTCAGTTGCCTTAAAATAGAACACGGTGTGTACTGAATGAAGTCCAGATATAATACGTTTGCGTCAGCTTAACTACAAATGTGAGGATCCATGTTTCTGAACCAACTCAAACATTGTTCTCTATCATGACAAGCAAAATGACCTAAGAGGTTCCAACAGAACGATTTTGGGAAAACGTGCCTATCTCTGTTCCTGGTGCGCCCTTCATTCCTGGAGCCTGTGTAAGGCAGAGGGGCACCTTCTCACGCACACCAGCACGCTCGGGTGCTCCAGCTGCCAGGGCTCTGTTCAAATGCCTCAGCAGCAATGGGCCATGCCTCCTGTGCACTCAAGACTGTCACCGTGACTGCAGGCAGGCTATTCTGGTACTCTGTCCTGTCCTGGGGTTCCTAACAGGGCAAATCACTCGCTCCCAGTGGGACACAAGGGTGCACACCTGTAATCCCAGCTCCCCGGGACGGGGAGGCAGGAGTGAAGTTCCAGGCCAGCCTGGACATGTTAGCAAGACCCTGTCTCAAACCATTCGCTCTGAGTGATGAAGACTGCGAGGCGGAGTGGGAAGAGATGGGCCCACTCAACCCCCAGAGTTGCAGACCATGTGCCCCGAACCCACTGAAATGCTCCAAACCTAGTACAGTTTCAACAAGATGAATTCTAAAACAAGAGAGGAGCCTTTTGGTGAGAAGCAGCGATGATGCGAGGTGAGCTGCCCTGCAATGTGTGCCTGTAACTTCTGTGTGTGGAGCTGGGAATGGAGCCCAGAGCCCCGCATACGCCAGGCACTCGCAGCCCCTGTGCCTGTAAGCTTACTTTATTATGTTTAAAGAGAGAGGGAAAGATTGACAGAGAAACAGAGAATCACTTTTATTTATTTTTCCATCTGGCCTTTGTTTCTCTGACACTTGGTTGTGCGTGTGGTGCTGGGGTTTGGATCTGGGTCCTCGTGCATGCCAGGCAAGCGCCCCAACCACTGAGCCGCCTCTCCAGCCCCTATGCTTATAATTTTAAACTGTCAGAAATAGAAGACATTTCTCAAAAAGAAGGGGAAAAGGGTCTTCACACCATCTTCCTGGAAGCCTCTGCACCATGAGCACCAAGCAGCCGAAGAAGCGGAGGCGCAGGCTGAAGGCAAAGGAGGGAAGATGAGGCAGAGGCCCAAGCAAAGCAGCTTCAGCATCTGAGGCCAAAGGAGCAGAGCCAAGGCTTGCGGAGGCCCGGACGCTGACACAGCTGCTGCACGGCCCGCCACTGTCCAGATTCTGTCTCGGCAGAGCTAGGACTCCCTTCAGCAAACCCATCGCCAGGACTACCCCTGGGAGAAGACCCTCCTTGCTCATAACAGCCCCTGTGGGTCCTTTGCTCAGGACCCTTAGCATTCTATGCTAGTTCGTTTCTCCATTGTGGCCGCTATAACGCATGTGCAATAAAATAAACCATCTGCTGTTCCAGCTGAAGAATTAAAAAAAAAAAGCTTCATGCCACCATCAGCCCCACACCTGCTCCCGTGCACTGGCACGCCACCGCTCACTGCTCCTCAGTCGGGTGCACTTCTGTTAACAGACTGTTCTGTGCCAGATTTCATGAACATCTTTTGCTTTAAAATTTCAGAGCAGTGGCTCAGCAGTTACAGCACTTGCCTGGCATGCACGAGGACCTGGATTCAAACTCCAGCACCACGTACACAACTAAGTGTCAGAGAAACAAAGGCCAGATGGAAAACTAAAATTAATTCTCTCTAAATAAATAAATAAATACAGATAAATTTCAGGCTCTCTGAAGTGCATTTACACTTCACACTTGAAGCAAGACGTTCAAATCTTTACATATCCTTAGAACTCTCAAACGTCCACTCCACTGGCTACTCCAATTCATTCTGGTACCTTCCTACTGCAAGTTCTCAGCAGACATGCCCTGAACACTGAACCACGCTTCTGCTTTTGTAAGTGAGCCAATGGGAGATCCCATGTCTCCTACCAGCTCCTGAGGGTCTCACCCTCTCCTCAGGAAAATGCAGCCCCCAAGCTGAACACCACAGAGCACACTGCACCAGGAAGAAGTGGCTAGAGCACCAGATTTCAGGCAACTGAGAAGACCAACCAACCGCAGCACTGGGAACGTGGCAATGTGTTTTCTATTTCTTTAAAAAAGCCAGTTGTAACACACAACCCTGTAATGCCCACATCAGAGGCTGGCAAGCTTGTGCTGCAAGGAGCCAGGTCCTGAGCATCCTGGGCTGCTCGGTGCACAGGGTCAGTCTGGTGCCACGGCAGCCCCAGCTGTGCTCCAGGCTGGCTGCCCTTGGCAAAGCCACGGGAGGACGGTAGGAAGTTCCACGACCTCTGTTCTCGGTCAGAGTGACTGAAAACAAAAGCGCTGCATGCTTGCTTCACGAACAGACCAGAAACTCAAGACCGCTAAAGAGAACCCACCCACCAACAGCCTCTTGAAGCTGCTCCTTCACTGACTGCAAGGACGCCCCGACAGCTCCAAGACCCGGGACACCACGGGAGGCGGAGCGTGGCCTACCTTCTTCTCCAGGGAGTTGCTCCACTCCTTCAGCAGGTTGACGTGCTGCACCGCGGAGCTGGCCTCGTGTGCCTTGATCTGCTGGTTCGTCCCCTGTGAGAGCAAAGGCGTGAGGCATGAAGCACCCCCCCTTCAGGGCCCAGGCGACCAACTCACGACTCCCAGAGCAACACCACACACATGGGGGCCTATTACGTACAGTCACCACAACTGAGCCCACCTGGGCCGGGTGTCGCCAGGAGGCCGTACCGCCCTACCGCGGAGCTAGCCGCAAGCGCGTGCTGCCCCAGTGCTTGTGTCTCAGGAGGATCTCAACAACGCTTCCACTTGTTCTGACCTCATTCTTGAGCCTTTAAGAACTGTTTTCCTCATTATAAACAAAAATAAAATGGAAAGTGTTCAGACACCTGCAGCTGCGGCAGTCCCACGCAGCGCAGCAAAGCAGGGCTCTGAAGGGTTCTATGTGTTCACTTCTTAGCTCAAAGACACTGTAGCCAAAAAGGGACTGCTGCTCCCCAGCCTGAATCTACTAGAAAGTTACATACAGAACATGAACATCTACAGAGTACATGAGATGCAGACCATCCGGAGCTAAGAGGCATGTCGAGTAGCACTTCATATGTTCCAGGAAATATTTGGTATGAAAATATAATTTGTTTTGATATTGGAAGATTAAGAGACCAGAGAAAACATTTTCACGATCTCCAAAACATATACTCTGTACATAGAATATCCATATATATATATATTGATATAAGTTCTGCTCCATATCAACATATGTATACACATACACAGAGAATGGATGGTACTGCGTACGACATACAGGGGTCTCTCCTCAGAGACTGAAGCAAGGGATGGCTAGTCACCCTGACTCTCAGCTTTCTACCTCCAGAAAATACCCCGAGGCCAGCGCCTGTGTGCTGACTTCAATAACCATTTACTGTAATACATAAAATCAAACATACGCTACTTTAGCTGTGATAGATCTTGCCTTGGATATTCTCATAAATAGCTTTTAAATGAAAACCCAGCCCGACTTCAGTAGCAAACTCAGACATGTTTTTTAAAAAATGAAGACACCGCCAGCTGCGGGTCTCGAGTTCCCTGTGGCAGCAGCAGTCTGGCTACGGCAGCGCTCGGTTTGGATCCATCCCAGTGGGGTCGGAGTCAGCGCGGGTGTGCTACGAACACACCTACAGTGGCTGAGTACCGACACACGTGATGCTGGGCTGTCAACCCGATCTTCACTCCCGTTCCAGTGACTAAGGCATCCACGGGAAGCCCACCAAATGCTGTTCCTTTCTGTCCCAGCCTTGGCTGGTGTACATGTGGCTCTCCCAATGGACTGACGTTCCCCTCGGCAGTGGCCACCTGAAGTCTCAGAACGCCACTGGCCTGGTGAGCGAGCACCCACGCCCGCTGCAGGTGGCTTCTGCCACCTATGCAGCAGTGTGTTTTGGTTTCATGACATGGACTGAGAGTCCAGAGCTTGCATGTTAAAATGTCAATAAGGACTTTCTCTCATGGCAGAATGTCAGTGACTGGAAGGACAAATGTTGGATACTGACCTGAAAAACGCAGCCATAGCGCTTAAAGCTACAGGTGCTGGGGGCATTGACACACTCTGACAAGTGTGCACTCAACTGCAACGGGAAAGAGACGTGAGTTGTGGCACGAACGTTTGCACGAGAATGCTCAAACACATTAGGGCCCAGAGAGCATCTGGGCTCACTGTTGAGAGGGCTGCGCCAGCCAAGGCATGGACGCGCCCTCCGCTTGTCACGCTATGCAGCATCGCTACATGCATACACATATACACACCAATACACAGAAACACGCTCACTGAAACAGTTCTTACACCTGCGGTTTCTTTGGAACACAACTGTTCAAAATGTGATATGCTGTCTGAAGTGCCAGGATTTAAAAATTAAAACAAAAATTGAAATGCACATTTAAAGACTATAAACAAAAACTGCATGAAACACAAAAAAAGAAGAAAGAAAAAAGAAGAAAGCAAGCATTCAGGATGCAACTGGGCCACACACCGAGTACACGGCACACACAGGATCCACTTCCAAGTGAGCGCACGCTGCACCACCCTGGCAACGCTCGGAAAAGGGGACGAGCTCTACTCCTCCGAAGACTCCTGGCACAGCCAGAGACTCCCAACTGTTCAGACCTCTGAGGCCATTCTAACAACATGAATCTTACGCCGTCTCCTCTAACTGATGGAAGGAAAATGAGGACGGATGGGAAGCAGACAGCTAATCCTGAAAGGAAAACCGCCTCACATTCAGCTCCTGTGTTGGTGAGGCAGCTAATGAAAAGTACATATTTAAAACTGGAATTTTGTCTCTCTCTCTCTCTCTCTCTCTCACTGTCCCTCTCTCTTAAAAAAAAAATTAAAAAATCAAACTGTAATTTAAAGACACAAAATTATGCACGAGGCCAACACAACTAACTGGCCTGGAGTGTGCTTTCTGTCCTCATCCCCGTGGGTGCAGGTAGGGTCCAGGGCTCCTTGGTCCACCAGGACAAAGGCACTCCAGTTCAAACTTTTGAACAAAGGGGAAAATGGATCTCCAGCCTGCTCTGCTCTCTCTAGTGATCGTTAATGAGGAAGACCCATGTGGTGGGAATGCCTGTGACCCATGTGGCCCCTGCCACCGCCAACCTTGGAGAATGGTCCATGAGCTAGGAAGAGTCCTGGTGGTTACAGATCACCCTTGCCCTGAGCCCAGCTGGGGAGCCCTGGACTGGACCAGGAGCAAAGGCACACAAAGGCACTTGCACGTGGTGGGCAATGTTGGCTTCAACTCTCAACACGGCCTGCAGAGCCGCCAACACAATCGCGGACCTAACCAGCCAGCACTTCCAGCGCTGAGGACACACTACTTTCAACTGACTCTGTAAGTTCAGTGTTGTGCCTTCTCCTAAACTGGTTTTATCAGTAGTGCTCAGAGCCCTACCGTACTTACAGGAACTGTGAGACAGAGGCAAGAATAACCTTTTCAGCCAACAGCTCTTTTCAACAGAAACCAAGGGAAATGCAAGTTTAAAGATTTTTTTTTTAAATAAAAGAAGCAAAAGAGGAAATTTCTGACCTTAGTTCAGAGAGCGTTGGATGAAACTGAGGAGAGTGTTTATAAAACCCTGGAAACAACAGCAGACTTTTCTCTATCAGCTTTAAGGGCACTGTCCTGTTGCGGATATAATTTACATGCACTCAACAGCTCCTCCCACTGGCATGTTTGGGGCCCAGAGACCTCGGTCACCAGGCAAGACCCTGGGAGCTTGGGTGCGTGTGGCTCTGGGAGGTCTTCCCACGCTGTCCCTGGCCTGGGCCCACACCAGCATTGCTTGGTGGAGACATAGGAGGCTGTCTTCTCCCTTAGATCGAGTAGTAGGACTTCAGGCTGCTGGGAAAGGCTGAAGTGAGGAGGCTGCTCGGAGAGCCCAGGGTGCCATCTGAGGCTGCCAAGATCAACCACCTGTCACATACAAAGCCGCAATCCATGGAATTTTCTCATCTGGATATACCCTGATGAAATGAAGTTCACACGAAATCTACCTGTCTTAAAGCGGGTGCCATGGGCAGCCTGTGGGCGACCTCCCATCCCCACACCTACGTCCAGCCCGGGGCTCCTCTGCTCTGGAATGGCTCCCAGCTAGTTTACTTTCTTGATGTACTGCTATAGTAATTCCCTGCTTTACAGATTTAGAGTCAGTGTTTAGAACTCCAGACGTCACCTCTGCTTGCATTGTAGGTAAAGCATTCCCGTTGTCTCAATTCTTAACAATATTTTTAGCCCTGACGTCACTGTTTGGTAGCTTTTTGTGGCTTGTTCTGACTTCCATAAATCTCATGTCATTTTCATACTTGTGCCATTCATATCACCATCACGAACCGTGAAAAACACAGACTTCAGTGACAGGGAAGAGTGAAGACCTCGCAGAGCCAGGCCGGGCAACCCCAGCTGTACCTTACCTCACTCCTCAGAAGAGTATGCACACTGCACTTGTGAGGACAGGACACCGCCACGCAGGGACACTCGGTGTCTTCGTGTTTCTACAGAGCAGAACAAAGCAGGTCAGCCCTTGAACACGAGCCTGTCCTCCTATAGCCCCCCTGAAGTCCCCAGCTCTGGAAGCTGCATGTGCGCAGGCCTTACAGCTCAGCATGAGCATCTCACACCGCCAGCCCACTGGGCCAGAGCCGCACAGAATCCTCCCAGAGCACTGCCTAAGTCCATTTGGAAACTCAGGGTCTCTGCAAATACAATTTGTTAAGATGAGGCCACATTGGTTAGGGTGTCCTTAGAAGAGGCAAGGACTTGTGCCAGGGAGAGAGCCTTGGGAACCTGGAGACAGGGGCAAGCCAAGGGCCACTGGCAGCCAGCAGAAGCCAGGCAGGGGCAAGGAAGGGTCCCCATAGAGGGAGCAGGGCTCTGCCTGTTTCTAGACTCAGCTGCGAAAGAATAAATTACTGCTATTTCCAGCCACCAAAGGAAAACAACAGACTCACTCACTGTCAATCCTCCATTGCTTGTAAGCACTGTGTGTATTAGTGACATGCCTCGTTCTTAACGTGGAATGAAAGCACACACGTGCGCACATGCACACACACGAGGACCACCCATGTGAAACAAGACCCCTTCCACCTTGGCCTCACTCTCTCCAGGAGCAACCACCAAACCATAAGCCTTCATCTTCTATTCCCTTTGACTCACAGAGTTTCATGACACACGTGTGCCTAGAAAAACCCTGCTCCACTCCTACTGGCTTTCAATCTGCCTGAAATGGAATTCTGCACAGGAGTGTGTGAGTGCGGGCTCCACGTTCTGCTTCCTAGGCTGACCCATGTGTCGTGGAGCTGCAGGTCTGAGCTCTCACTCTCACCTCACGTGCTGACACTGTGACATGACTTCCACTGTCACGTCACACACAGTGGGGATCCCCACACTGGTGTGCTCTCTGCTATGGTCACACCTGGCCACATTTCCTGGTGTGCATGAGCAACAATTCCTTCTATGCATCCAGGAGAGGAAGCCCTAATAAAACACTGCCCAAGTGTTCTCCAAAGTGGGTGTGCCCACATACACTCCCACCAGAACACGCACACTCTTCTACACAGTCTTTACAATTCTGGTTTTCCACAAATTAACTGACCTATTTAAAGACACTGGCATTTAACAATTTCTAGACTGAATGAGGGAAAATTTTTTTCTGACAGTTTAAAATTAGGCTGGAATGGTAGCTCACTGGTTGGAGAGTTTCCCTGGGCTCAATCCCCAGCAACACAAGCACAACTAAGTGTCAAGAAACAAAGACCAGGTGACAAAAATGAATAAATTTGATACTTTTTCTCACTCTCTTCCTCTTTAAAAAATAAATAGGGGCTGGAGTGGTGGCTCAGCGGTTACAGCACTTGCCCAGCATGTGTGAGTACATAGGTTCAAACCTCAGCACCCACGCACACAATTAAGTATCAGAGCAATGAAAGCCATGTGAAAAAGTCAATAAAAATTGATTCTGTCCCACTCTCTCTTTCTCTCTCTCTCACTGTCCCCCTCTTTAAAAAATAAAAATAAATTTAAAAAATTATGCTGACTTTAAAAAAGCAAATAAAACTTGTAAATAGCTGGCACACTCTCTATCCTACAATTTAAATAGAATAGAAACCCACTTATACACTGCAATGGTACAGAGGCACAACTCTTTATCCATGTATATTTTGCTAACATTTGATGTGCGTTACACACCACAAACAGGAAATAGCCAGGCATGGTGGCACACATATGTAATCCCAGCAACTCAGGAGGCTGAGGCAGAAGTGTCATAAATTTGAGGTCAATCTCAGGAACTAACTGAGACCCTATCTCAAAATAAAATAAAAGACTAGAGATACAGCTCAGTGGCAGAGGGCTCCTGGGCTCAACTCCCAAGATTACTGCAAACAAAACAAAACAAAACACAAAACAGGAAGGAGAGTGGCCTAGGACTTCCTATTTGCACATGTTAGATGGCTGCTCTATTTTTTTTTTTTTTGAGAGAGAGAGAGAATATGAATTTAATTTAGTTTTTCACGTGGCTTTCGTTGCTCTAAGACTTTGTTGTGTACATGGTGCTGGGGTTCAAACCCGTGTCCTCACACATGCCAGGCAAGCACGTAACCAACCACTCCAGCCCAAATGGCTGCTCTTTTTAAAAACAGACTTAAGGCTGAAGAGGATGAGATTAAGT
Organism: Aplodontia rufa; assembly: GCA_004027875.1. Lineage (NCBI taxonomy): Eukaryota > Metazoa > Chordata > Mammalia > Rodentia > Aplodontiidae > Aplodontia > Aplodontia rufa. The sequence goes on from PVKS010002083.1 coordinate 74,680, forward strand.
GCATTAGAGCCGGAAGACTGAAAGATGTGGGAGTCTAATTATGCCCTGAAAGGAGAGGAGGCCCGGGAGGAGCCACAGCACCTTTCTAGGTGTGCAGAGGTGCGTCAAGTTCTGTGACCTTCAACGTGCAGGCTCCTGAGAACCAACAAGGCCCTGAGGGAAAGCAGTGGAGACCTGGAGATGCACTCGGTGCCCGCGCTGTTGACACAGCTACAGTTCTCACCACAGACACCAAGGTCTGTAAGGAATATTTGTTCACATAGTCCAGGTCCCAAACTTGCTCATGATCATTCCAAGCCTCACAAATTCAACACCCAGGTCAAGCCAAACTCCACCCCCTCACTGAAGCTGGCCTCCCTGTTGTTCTGTTCATACTACATTGCTGAGCTTCCATGCTGGGCCCAACAGTGCACTTGAGCAGGAACCAGGGTATGGGGCTCCACAGGCCCTCTGCCGACGCTCCGCGACTCCATGTGCCACTCCGGTGTTTTAACGGCTGGCCTGGCCTGGTCTGAGCGATCAGTTGTGTGCTTGGTGCTTCACTGACGTGCTCTACAATTCCTTCCCAAACAAAACGTAACTTCTGGACTCTACACGGCAAGTAACTGATTTCCGCAAGAAGCGAAGTTTCACTCTGGCTCTGCTCAGGAGGCGCACGCAGCGCACTCACTGAAGCTCAAGCTGGAAGGCCCTGCTCACTTACGAAAAGCACCAGTGCCATTTCCCAAAGGCGAGGGCATAGCTCCTCCAAGTCCTCAGTAACTGGGAACAGCTACCGGACCTTGTAAGAAAAGGACTTCCCAGTCCAGGCCCAGGATGGCGACAGGAAGTGAATCACACACAGAGACAGCACAGCAGAATGTATTTCATCTTACAGGGAAGATCCAGGGCAAGAGAATTTCCCCTAAACTGTGGTTATTTAACTATTTATTTATTTATTTATTTATTTATTTATTTATTTATTTTTGGTACCAGGGAATGAACCCAAGGGCACTTAACCACTGAGCAACATCCCCAGCATTTTTTTTTAATTCTGAGACAAGGTCTTGCTAAGTTGCTTAGGGCCTTGCTAAGTGGTTGAGGCTGGCTTTGAACTTGGGATCCTCCTGCCTCAGCCTCCTGAGCCGCTAGGATTATAGGCATGCGTCACCACACCAGGGTAAACTGAGGTCATTAAATGCTCTAGAAAATTCACACTTGGAATTCTACAGTGGCTCTTATGTCCTGGCTGCACTCCCAGACCCTCCCTTCTGATGCACCCTGCTCCCCCAACTATTTGCTAAGTGCAGCACCTCTCTGCTCAGCCTCTTAGAAGTCCTGTAGGACCCACGTGTGGATACCACATCACCCTTCCTAACTGCTCCTTCCACTCCTCTGCTAATAACCTCCTCTTTTGGCATCTGGAGACCCCTCCGTGAACTCTGGCCCTCCTCTCCACTCACTCCATGGCCATAAGGACCACCAGCTCACACATCTCTAGGCTGGGCTGCTCCCGTCCACTATTCGTCCCCAGCCTGTTACATCTATGGAGTTACACCTTGGCAGGACACCCTGGTCTGTCCAGCAGTACTTGTCACAAAGGCTGGTCTTATCCTTACCTCAAACCCATTTGAGCCACCAGCTAATCCCACTGCCCGCCCACCTACATCCCAAGCTCAAGGCCACCCAGTGCCTTTCCCTTGCCCTAGCATTCTATGCAGTTCCTGAAACCTACTGGCCATCTCGGATCCAGGGGCTCCCCAGCAGGCCTCTCCATGCAAGTCACCCAGCTGCCCCTGAGAAGCCAGTCCTCGCCACACCGGTCCCTGACACAGGTGCACCATCGCTACAGTTGTGTATTATCTATCATCTCTTCCCACAAGAGGGGGAGCTGCCCAAGACGTCCTGGCTCCTGGAAGCACCCGGACAGTGGGCACAGAGCAAGCCTCTGCCAACAAAGCAGTGCTCTCCTTTCTCTTTAATCTACACAGTGCGGACCATGCCAAAACCTCCAGAGCAGGGAAGCAGACAGCTGCGCTGCAGCACTGAGCATAAATCAGCCTGCTGCAAGCGATGGCTGTGTCATGCAGCTGTGAAGAGAGGAGCAGGCCTTTCTCTGGGACAAGTTACAAACTCCACCTTTTTGGAATAACAAACGATACTCAAGGCAATGCAACATGCTCAAGATGTAGATCAGAAGGCAAAACAAACAGCATTACTCTGTTCTCAGTGCAGCGAGATGACGATGACGACACCTCCTGGTATTCCCCTTAGTCACCTCTTAAAAAGCTACTCTGCAGGGGGTGCACCTGAGGAGGTGAGGTGAAACCAGAATACTGCACCTGCAGCGTGACCATGGGGACCTGGCTCTTGCAGTGGCTGCACGTGGCCTCGCGGTATTTACACGCCTTTTCCACGTGGTCACGCAGGTCTTTTCGCAACACCTTTTCTTTACAGTCGGCACGCAGGCAGGGGAGCTCCTCAAACTGACAGTCATTTCTCAGGTGCACCTGTAGGACAGACCACTCGCAGTTAGCTAGCAAAAGAAAAATTCCCCTGCAACCACACTGTAACCTCTACGCAGTGAGGACCTGCCGAAGGCTCGGCCAACCCTCCGCAGAGGGGGCCGACACAGCTCCCAGGCAGAGATGGATGGCATCAGCTAAGAACTTCAAGCCCCTCCCAGGGGAAAGCAGGATGCGAACTGTAAGCAGCCATGTGGAATTTCATTATGAGAAAAGGTTCCATGTGCCTTGCAAAATCAAAATCCAACTTAAATACCAGTGACTTGGGAGGCTGAGGCAGGGATTGAAAGTGTGAGGCCAGTCTCAGCACTTCGGTGAGACCCAGTCTCTAAATAAAAAAGAAAAAGGGTGGGGGTAGAGCTTGATCCCCAGTACTGTGGTCAGGGAATCCAACTTAGATCTCTCGGTTCTAATTAGGGTGCAAATGTCAACAATTCTGCCAATGGTGTCATAAAAATAACACTGTACACCTCAGGTCAGACCACTTTCCTGAGCAGTTATGTGTGTGTTTTAATGCACATTTACGGTGCAAATTATTGGGCTTCTTATTTTCATCCATGCAGATATCATTCTTTTTTTTTGTTTTTGTTTTATTAAAGAGAGAGGGACACTTCATTGTGTATGTGGTGCTGGGGTTTGAACTCGTGTCCTCGCGCATGCCAGGCAAGCGCCGCAAATGCCGAGCCTCCACACATACCAAGCTCCAGCCCCACATACATCATTCTTGTTCACCATGTCCACCCTTTCTTCTGTTTTCCCCAGGACAGTGGTTTAAAACGTTATTTATTTTTCAGTACTGGGAACTGAATCCTGGAGAGCTCTAACCACGGAACTACACCTCCAGTCTCTCTCGTTGTTTATTTTGAGACATGGTCTCGCTTTGCGTAAGGTCTAAATTGCTGAGGCGGATCTTAAACTCGTAATTCTCCTACTGCAGCTCTCGAGTCACTGGGATTATACTGCGCCTGAACCCATGCTTGCGTTTGGTAAGACTAAGGCAAACATGATCGTGAGGCACCACATCACCCTAACCAGGTTGTGATCTGGACAGCAGAGGAACCTGAATTCCTTTGCATGAACTTCTCTGGTGCCACTCAGGCGCTCACCAGCAGATGTCCCAGCGCTAACTGCTCTGCACAGCCTCTGCTCTCATTCCGACAGTAGATCTGAAGGGCCAGAATCTCTCTCTTGCAGCAATTATCCTTAAACACCTGCAGATGAAAGACAGCTGCTTTAGAGGATTGGTATTGCTTAATCTCCACATGCTACTATTTTGGACAAGGCAAAACCACTTTTAAAAAAATCATAAGAGCAACTTTAAGTGGACCTCAGAAAGTATTAAGGACCATCTTAATTTCTATAAATGGAATGAAGGAGCTGTCCCACTAAGTCACAATTTAAATCATACAATCTTAACTACAATTAGATAAGCCAAAGGAAGATGAATTACGCTGAATTGTTGAAGGTCACTTTGAAGCATCTCAACATCTTCCTATGAACTCTGACAGAACCTCAGTATGAGGGCTGAGCAGACCCAAGCTCATGTTGAGTTCTGGGGATGCAGTAGCCAACTGAGAGGGTGACTGTGGGGTGGGCCTCCTACCAAAGGACCCACTAGTACTTAACACTTCAAAATCAGACCAGCTACTGCATGGGACCATATTTTAGGATGATCTGTAAAACATTGATTTTGGTTCCTTCTTCTGAGTTTCTGCTGCTTCTAATTCATTTTTCACCGAAAGGGAGGCTTTTAAATAAACAGCACAAAGGTTAATAATGAAATGTTTCTCTGAAAATGAAAACTTGTCTGCTTTTAATTTTATTTTCCCTTAGAAAACAAATGCTCTCCCTCTAGCAGTCCACGGCATCTCATCCTGCAGTGACCCCGAGAGACTGCGCTCTGCCAACCCCATGCACAACAGACGAAAACAGGTACGTAACAGGCCTTTCCCAGCTCCAAGGCCAAGAACAGGATCAACAGCTGTTAAGAGTTAAAGACAGGGGGCTGGAGCAGTGGCTCAGCGGTTACGGCGCTTGCCTGGCATGTGTGTGCACACCCAAGTTCAAACCCCAGCACCACGTATACAACCAAGTCTCAGAGCAACAAAAGCCACGTGAAAAACTAAATAAAACTGATTTTCTCTCTCTTACTGTCCCTCTTTCTTAAGAAACAAAAACAAACAAACAAAAAAAACCAGTTAAAGACAGGGGCTGGAGCAGTGGCTCAGCAGTTGGAGCGCTTACCTCGCATGTGTAAGGACCTGGATTCAAACCCCAGCACATTAGTGTCAGGGAAGCAAAAGCCAGATGAAAAACGAAATTAAATCGATTCTCTCTCTCATACCCTCTCCCCTTCTCTTTAAAAAAAAAAAAAAAAAAGTTAAAAATAAACTGATCTGGAGACCAAAGCTAATCCTTCATAAACATGAATTAAGGTACAAAAGTCAGTGAAACAGCTTTTTAATGGGTAAGAAGTCTGCTTCCTTTCTGTGCCACTAACTTCCTTAAGTCATTGGAGTTTAAGCTTATAGACAAAACTAAAACACGGATTGAAAACACCAGTATAGCAAAAGCCCAGAGTTTGGGAGCTGAAAAAGCTCTCAGATCACTGACTCCAAATGTGGCTTTTCCAAGTGAGGAACCTGAAGCCCCACATCCCCTGGCGACTGTGGGGTATCAAGATCTCCTGGGCCCCTGCTCTGCTCTGTCCATGAGGATCCAAGAATTTAGTCCATCTTATTAATGATTCTTCACCAAAACTAGTCGTTTTTCCTTGGCTATCGATGTCATTGAAAAAATAAAGATCATAATTCTGAATAATGAAACAGACACTAAAAAACCCACCTCAGTCTGTGGTTTCAACCTGTCCTCTCAGTGGTGCTTGTCAGACACGTGTGAGCAAGTTAACATGTTAGCAGAGCAGGGCTCAGCGATTTGTTTTTCTTGTGATCATTCACCAATGTCTTTAGCAGCAGGGGAATGCTAAGATAAGATACATGGAGGCTGGGCTAACACCCCTTCTAAACCATCCAAAGCAGCTTCCATTGGAGGCCCCTGTCCCCAGCAGACCAGGGGCACCTGCTGCCAGTAACCTTACACTGTTACACTCACCTAGGCTGCCCAGACCAATGAGCTCAACTTCTGCAAGTGCTTTACACAGCCAACTCCCAGAACACGAATTTTACTACTGTACAACCTAATGACTTTCATTAAAAATTTGTTAGGTCATTAATCAAAATATTGGAACCACATACATTTTTATCGACATTTAAGTTCTTTAAGAATGAGTCCTTTTAAACTATAAGTGTGCCTGGCAGGGCTTAGCAGTGTGTGTATGACCACCTGTTAGGCCCCAGGAGGAAGCCGGTGGGTGAGCCTGGGTGGCCTCTTGCACCCTGAGTGGGCTGGCACACACAACTGCCTGGGAAGAGGACAGGCTGACTTTACTCATGTGTAATGACTTTAAGACACTGGGGAAGGGAAGGGAGAGCAAATGCAAAAGGACATCTCACAACAGCACTTTGAAGATAAAATCTGGCCTAAGAGTTGAGCATAAGCTGTCCAGACAGAGACACATGGTGACTGCAGTGACCAGACCACAGACAGCCCTGCCATGGACGGGCACTTCAGCACTTCACTCAAGTCCACTCCTGATTCTCAGGGATCTTAGCAGGTTGGTACTGTTGCTGTTACAATAAGAAGATGGGCTCAGAGGACAAAGTGCTTCACAGGGGACCACCCAGGGAATCCGATCCCCCTCGGAGTCTGCTGCACCAGCTGTCCAAACTGAGACAAAACTGAGTTCCAGAGCACCAGATGCAAACCGTGTGGAGCGTGAAACTCCTCACAAAGTCGCTGACTCTCAGCCTGCCCAAGAATACCTTGTCTTTGACGATGCTTTCTTGACACGCTGTGCATTTTGGACTTGAGGAGCTGAAGGAAACACAACAGCTAGGTTAGGGCAGAGTCCCTTGCTCGCTGGACACGAGGAGCCATCCCCCTTTCTGGTCAGGCCTGCTTCAGCTTAGGCAACAGACAGAGCGTGAGGATGCCATGGGGAATTTGGTTTAAATATGAAGCCAAAGGGGTTGGAGCACTTGTCTTGCATGCGCAGGGACCCGAGTTCAAACTCCAGCACCACACACACAACGACAGAGAAACAAAGGCCAGATGGAAAAATAAATAAAATTCATTCTTTTACTTTCTCCCTCTTTTAAATAAATAAATAGCCACAGGAGAAAAGGGCTTTCTTTCAAATGGCAGTTTTCAAAAGGAAGCTATTAAGTACAACAGCTTAGCTCAATTCCCTTAGGAAGCCCTCCCAACGCACATGAAAATGGCGTATCCTACCACAGATCAAAACTAGCTACGGTGGAGGAGGTCTTCAGAGTGGGCGCCTGGGCCCTGGGGAGGTGTGGCTCTCCTGCCTTCGACATCACCAGCTCTTTCTCTACGCGTGAACTCTCCATGCTGTATAATGGAAGGCCAATGCCAACTGCATGGAGAGTTGCCCTCCCTATCCACTGCAGGTCTCTCCTGGGCCTGAGGTGCAATGGGGGCCAGGTCCAGGCTGGGGACATCAAAGGCTGAGCCTACCATGGCACTGCCATCGCCAAGTGGGCAAAGCTGAGGTGTTTAGCTAGGCTAAGTGGGCAAGACTGCAGTGGTAGTTAGACAGGACGAGGTAAAGGCTGTTGACAGGGGAGGCAGACTGGCTGCTGGGCTGGGCCTGGGGCTCAGGGCAGCCCAGCTGTGAGTGGCCAGTCAGGAGCAGCAGCTAGGCGACCTTCCAGGCTGGCGAGCCCTGAGGGCAGAGTGCGTACCGCTGCACATCCACCCTCAGCAAAATGCCTGGCAAATATAGGGCTCCTGGGGAACGAAGAAGACCTTTCCTTGGCCAACACTACTTCTGCCAAAGTCTGGCCTGCGTATGAGACACCAGTTGGGCACGGATCCTCAGCTGACAAGGTGTCCTGGGGCTCTGCACACACCCTGCTGGTGCATGTCTCCCTCCCACAACGCTGAGCGCCTGGAGCAGAACAGCCACACAGACGTGCATGTCTCCCTCCCACAACGCTGAGCGCCTGGAGCAGAACAGCCACACAGATGAAGACGCCACGGCTTCATGGCATGGGACTGGGGAGGAGGACACAGGGCACATGGGGCAAGTACGCAGCAGCCTCAGTGCACCCAGGCATGGGATCCCACTGGCTGTCCCCATCCACCTCCTCAGGGCACAAGCGGTGAGGAGCGGGGAGAGGCACCTGTGCTGTGCGTGGGGACCCACCTCAGCAGGGCAGCCATGCAGCTCTCGCAGAACCGGTGCCCACACTCCGTCTGCTTGGGGTTACACAGCACCAGGCGGCACTTCTCACACTTGTACTTGTCCTCCACAGCCTTCACAAACTTCTCCTTGTAGCCGCCTTGTTCAGGGACGAGCACGGACCCTCCGCTGCGGTCGGGCTGCAGTTTCAGGGGTGGGTTGGTCTGCAGGGCACCAATGGAGTCCATCTTTTTACTTGACTCCATCTTAGGAAAGAGGAATTCTGCCAGGAGGCAAAAAAACCCAGTAAGTAGAGTGCCACCCGTTATCCCGTACAAGCGAGCAGCAAGCATAGTTTTGGAAAAGCAAAAGTGCTGTCTTCCAGTTTTAGAGTCACACGCGAGAACCCTTCCTGACGGCCCGGCGAGCTGCAACGGGACATGACCACATGGCTTCTTTCTTCCTATCTAACCCAAATACCACCATCAATGCCACATTCAAAATATTTTCCAGACATATACTTAACTTCTATTTTCAAGGTTCTTTAAAATGCACACAGTAGGGGCTGGAGCGGTGGCTCAGCGACACTGGTATTATCTGGCAAGTGCAATGATCTGGGTTTAAACCCCAGCAGCACATACACAACCAAATGTCGGAGCGACAAAAACCAGATAAGAAACAAAATAAGAGCCGGAGCGGTGGCTCAGTGGTTACAGCACTTGCGTTGCATATGCAAGTACCCAGGTTCAAACCCCAACACCACGTACCTAGTGAAGTCTCGGAGCAATGAAGGCCACATGAAAAATTAAATGAAACTTGTTTCTCACTTTCTCTCTCTCTCTCTCTCTCTCTCTCTCGCTGTCCCTCTCTCTTAAAAACAAAACAAATGCACATAGTACTCTGCTGCAGTGGTCACTGACAGTTTCACCCTGGTTAACTTGACAACAGGACTCCAGGTGTACCTGTCACACCACGATGGCACTACAGTCAGGCAGCGCCCACCACAGCTGATGTGCTTCCAGAAGCCCAGAGCTACTCTTGCCATACGAAGCCCAACGCGTGCCTGCTGAAACGAGGCTGTCTCTGCCTCTTCCCGGCTTCCCTAAGCCCTGAAGCACCTAAGCGCTCCCCGCTGCAGGGCACTTTCTTTCCTGTTCTGTGCTCTATCGCTGAGCTCACTCTCCAGACCTTTTCATGTTTTTTATATTTTGAGACAGGGCTCTCACTAAGTTGTTGAGTCTGGTCTTGAACTTGTGCTCCTCCTGCTTTAGTCTATATCAAGCTGCTGGGTGGCACCCTCCTGCCCCCCAGCCTGCAGGGTATTTTCACACAAAGACCGTGAGGGGCTCATGACAGGGGTACCTTTTACACATGAGGTTTAAGTTCAGCCTACCACCAAAAGGACTAGCAGAGGGGACGTCGAATGGAATGGGGTTTCCTGCGTCTCTGGGCAGGCTCCCCTACTGCACCTGGGCCGCCTCCTGCCTGCACGCCCATGCACGGTGAAGTTAAGTTCTCCTGAAAATGAGCTACAAAGTCTCTGCCAGCAGAAACCATGAGGCCAAGTAAATGAAATTACATTAGAAAGCAGCTGCACGGGGCTGGAGCGGTGGCTCAGCGGTTACGGTGCTTGCCCCGCATGCGCGAGTACATGGGTTCAAACAACAGCACCACGTACACAACTAAGTTTCAGAGCAACAAAAGCCACGTGAAAAACTCAATACAAATTGACTTTGTGTCTCTCTTGCTGTCCTTCTCTCTTTAAAAAAAAAAAGAAAGCAGCTGCATAAAGTTCCTAAACCACCATTAGCTGAATGGAAATCATACCGTGCATTCCTGCATATGAATAAAGTGACTAGTCATTCTGAAGATCTGCGGGCACATTTATCCAAAGCGGCTGACTACTCACCTACCTCTGCGCTCAGTCTGTACTGCTGCGGCCAGCTCTACTTCCCCATGCGCCTTCGTAAGGGAGGACCATTAAGGGATTGGTGACCACATGTAGATCAGGCATGGAGGCCTCAGGGGAAGACCCACCCAGGTGCCTGATGTCACCTCTGCACTATTCGACTCTCCCGGTGTAAACTCTTCCATCCTTTTCCACGCAAGGGTGATGAATCTGCTGACAGACTGTTCCAGGCCTGGAGCCATGGCCCCGTGGTTATGGTGCTTGCCTGGCATGCACGAGGATGTGGGTTCAGACCCCAGCACCCCGTACACAACAAAGAGTTAAGGCAAGAAAAGCCACGTGAAAAACTAAATAAAATTGATTCTCTCTCTTTGAAAAAAACAAAACAAAAAAGAAATCTGTTCCCTCAAAAGTCTGTTTATTTTTATTTTTTGAAGAGAAAGGTACAGTGAGAGAGAATCAAAAATGATTTTTTTTAAGAAAGAGGAATAGAGAGAATTTTATTGAGCTTTTTTATGTGGCTTTTGTTGCTCTCACACTTCATTGTGTACGTGGTGCTGGGATTCGAACCCACGTTCTTGCACGTGCCAGGCAAGTATCGTAACTGCTGAGCCACCGCTCCAGCCCCAAAAGAATCAATTTTCTTTAGTTTTTCATGTGGCTTTTGCTGCTCTCACACTTCGTTGTGCATGTGGTGCTGGGGTTTGAACCTGTGTCCTTGCACATGCCAAGCGAGCGCTGTAGCTGCTGAGCCGCCGCCCCAGCCCTGTCTGTTATGTTCTTGCTTTACCTGTTTTTGCTACTTAAAAAAATATGGGCGCTGGGCGTGATGGCATACATCTGTAATCGCAATGACTCAGGAGGTTGAGGCAGGAAGATCGCACATTCAAGGTCAGCCTCATCAAGTTAGCAAAGCCCTCAGCAACTTAGTAAAACCCTACCTCAAAATATAAAATCAAAAGAACTAGGGATTGGGGCTGGAGCGGTAGCTTAGCATTTACGGCACTTGCCCAGCATGTTCAAATATGCGGGTTCAAACCCCAACAACCACGTACACAACGAAGTCTCGGAGCAACGAAAGCCATCTGAAAAACTAAATAAAATTGATTCTGTCTGTTTCTCACTCTTTCTTCGAAGAAGAAGAAGAAGGAAGGGGGGAGGGGGGGGGAGGAGGAGGAGGAGGAGGAGGAGGAAGAACAACAACAACAACAACTAACTAGGGATTTAGCTCAGCGGTTGAGTACCCTACTGTGTGTGTGTGTGTGTGTGTGTATACCAAACACCAAATTCTTTTTATTGTTTTGGTACTGGAGAGTGAACCCAGAGGTGCTTTACCACTGAGCCACATTCCTAGACTTTTAATTTAATTTTTTATTTTGAGACAGGGTCTCGTCAAGTTGCTGAGGGTCTTGCTAAGTTGCTGAGACTGGCTTTGGCTTGGAACATGTGATTCTCCTGCCTCAGCCTCCAGAGTCACTGGGATTGCAAGCTTGTGCCACCACACCCCCACATATGACAAATTCTTTCTCCTCACAAGATCCTGGGCAGCCATGCCAGGCACCACCCTTCGCTCTTCAGGCAGGGCCTCAGAGGGCCACTGTACACCCAGAGCAGCAGGGCAGATCAAGGTATGCGAAGTGGGCTGAGTGCAGAGCCAGCTCCTACTGCTGCTCTGGGCCCTGCTGCTGCCCGGCTTCTTGCTGCCTCTTTCTGAGGCACAAAGAATGAGTGCTTCATGGCTAGGGACAAATCAAAACTGCTGCCGGCAGCAGAGCGTCTGATGGATTAACGAACCGCTGCTGTAGCCACACCGGGGTTAGCTGTAACGAAAGAGAACGCTGCTCTGGCAAAGGGAGAGCCAAGCGCCCGGTGAACCTGCCCATCTGAAAACACGAAGGCTTCAAGAGGACCTCACGGTGGGTGGCAGCGACCCTGCGCTCAGACCTGCAACTGGAATCTTGCCCATGATGGTGCTCGCTGATCTCTCCTTGGTGGAGGCCCAGTTGGTCGGCTTCCCTCACCCCCGTCAGAAGACCAGCTGGCAGCCCCCTTCTCAAGCAGTCCACCCACCCTGCTGTGCTTGGCCACAGCTCGCCCGCCTGCATGAGGACGGGGCCTGATGCCCAGGTCTCCTCTCCGTCAAGGGTGGGAGGCAGAGGACTCCTGGTGGACAGGCTGCACAAATGGCCAAGTTTCAGAGCAAGTTCCAACGTGCCCTCCCAGGCAAATGCAGCAGCAGAGTATCTGCTAATCCACATCCTCACCCACACCTGCAGTTACCAGATCTCCAAATTTCTGCCAGCTTTCCTACAGGGGAAAAAAAACCCAAACCAATCATTTTTTCCTTTGCTCTTAATCCACAACCATCAATACAGACAATGTCAGAGCTGGAGATGTAGCTTAGTGGTAGACTGCATGGTGAGGCCCTGGATTTGAACCCTAGCACTGCAGATACAATAAAATTAAAATATCTCTACATTAAAAGGGCTTCTTCACATCAGCAAGCAAGCAATCAGCTCTGCAGCAAACACTAGCAAGGTGTCCCCTGATCCTAGTCCACTCTGTCACACCTACCTGGGGACAGCACCAGATCCCACAGGTGCAGGCACAAACTCAAACACTACCCCACCTTCAGATGCCCACCACAAGCCCAGGTGCAGAAGACTGACTGCTATAAGCAGGGTCCTATGACCTCTCCTTAGGTTAAATTAATTTGCTAGAGCAGCTCAAAAAACTCAGGGAAATACTTACATTTACCAGCTTATTATAGAAGACATTACAAAAGATACAGCGGCTACAGCGATTGCCTGGCATGCGCGAGTAAACGGGTTCAAACCCCAGCATCAATCACATACACAGCTAAGTGTCAGAGCAACGAAAGCCATGTGAAAAAACTAAAACTGATAAAAATTGATTCTCTCTCTCACAGTCCTTCTCTCTTAAAAAAAAAAAAAAAAAAAGATGTTCCTGTTTTGTGTCCAAGTTGGGGAAGGAGAAAGGGAAAAGAGAGAGAGAGAAAAAAGTCCATTTAAAAATAAGCATCAATGGCAGAGCTGCAAGTGCCATATTCAAAGCACGAGGTGGACCACTTCTAGCAACCAGCCAGAGTGTTGACTACTATAAAATGTTTAAAGTACAATGTTCATTGCTTCTCTGGAGTTTTCTTTGGCAGAAATAACTGACTTAAAGTGTTAAGTCAGTATCTGATAATTCAGTTTTCATGGGTAACCTAAGTTAGAAATGGGTTTTAACATAAATGGGATTAATTTTCATAAATGTGTTAGAAGAGACGGTTAATTTGCAAAGCTAAAATGCTAACACATCAATTGCTAAGTTTAAATTTAAGTACTCTTGGATTCTTGAATTCCATAAGGTAACATATATTTGGGTCTATTAAATGTGTTTTTATAAAATTGCTAAATTAAAAAAAAAGGAGTTTAAGATTGCTCATTTCTGAGTCTTAATCTAAAAAGGTTACTAGGATAAAATTCTAACAGAAGTAAATTTTATATGCATAAAGTTTCTGCTGTGTTTTGATTGAAATACTGTAAGAAGTATTTAATTAACTCTAAAGAAGCAAGGTGGAACCCCTGTAATGCGAGGGGAACCCAATAGGTTTTGTGGTTTCTGGATGAAGTGATGCTCAGAGTGGGCGATGAACAGATATTAGGAAGGGTGCCGGGCTGGAGGCTTGGCCCAGGATTTCCTAGCCGACTGTGCCCTGTTAGTCCTTGAGTCTGAATTTTTGTGTGGCTTCCACTTCTCATCTCCATTTCCCCAAGGAGATGGGGGACTTGCCTAGAATGTCTGGCTCAGGGGATGGCTTTCACATTTGAAAGGAACCTTGACCGGAGCGCATGTGTGCGCGCACGTTTGTGTGCGTGCGCGTGTGCATGTGTTTGCGTTTGTGTGTGTGTGTTTGTGTGTGTGCGCACGTGTGTTTGTGTGTGTTTGTATGTGTGTGCGTTTGTGTGCATTTGTGTGCGTGTGTGTTTGTGTGTGTGTGCGTGTGTGTTTGTGTGTGTGTGTGTTGAGGGGACTTTGGATAGAGGCTGGCTGCTGGCTGTGGCAGCACTCTTGGTTTGTTACATGGGGGCAGGAATGGTCTTCCTTTTAAGGGTGGAGGGATGCCCCGCATAGACTGGGCTAAAGCTGTTCTTGCTATAAAGTATTCTATCGAACTAAATATGTAAGGAGACTGGCAAGATAAACAACTACACCCAGAAAGAACAAAACAAACTAAAGCCAACTTGTGTTTCGCTGGCAGCCTCTACAAAAGAGCCTTCAGGAGTCCTAAAGTAAAGGATGGAAAGGGCCTCCCTAATGGAACGGCAACAAGCCTAGTGTAGAAACAGGCCCACAATGAGTCAACGGGCGGCGCGGCTGACAGTGGGAACCCGCTTAGGGTTGATGGCACTATGATGATGATGGGGAGACAGACAGCTGCAGAATGACCTGTGCTCCAACCTCTGAAATGCCACCTGGGAGAAAAAAAGATAAGGCACAGTTTTTGTACATGCCAGATTGTCCGACCCCTCTCCTGGGGTGGAATTTGTTATGTAAATTAAATGCACTGATAACATTCATAGAGATTGTTTCAAAACATAAATTTAAGAAAGGGTCTGAAACTTGAAAAAAAACATGAAACAAAGAAATGTTTTTTATATAAAAAAATCAGAAGGTAAAAGAAATGTTTCTGGGTTAGAAAGTATTCTGCAAGGTAAAGTAATATTCCTGTGCTGAAGTCCAAGATGAAAGAGGGTAAAACTAAGGGTGTAAACAAGTTGTAGAATTCTAAGCTGCAGAAGGTCTAGGGAGGTAACTCTCAGAAGGTGTATAATGTGATTAAACTCGTTATAATTAGAACCATCAACGTTATTTGATTTTTTTTTAAGAGAGAGGGAGAGAGAAAGAGAAAATCAATTTAGTTTTTCATCTGGCCTTCATTTTTCCAACATTCAGTTGTGTGCGTGGTCCTGGGGTTTGAACCCAGATCCTCAAGCATTCTAGGCAAGTGCTCCAAATGCTGAGCCACCGCTTCAGCCCAAGCTACTGACTTTTAATCAACTGACAGAAAGCAAAGTCTGCACACTGAGCTGTTCTTACCTATCAGGTTTATTACTTAAGGAAGCTAAGTTGTGAAGGAATTAGGGCTTGCACCTGTTTTAAAGTCTTTTAAATGATCACTTCATAACTGTTTAAATAAACAACTGTTATTTTAGGTTATTACCCTGCAATATGGATTCTAAATTTTCTTTACAGGGTAAACTTGGTTAATGTAACTGTGATGCTGTTACTGGCTTCTCTGTATATTGGATGTATTCATGTCTTTTAAGTACACAAGTCTTTAACGTGTAAAGCTTAGCTGGCAGAGGAAAACTAAAGGAGCCCAGAGGCTTCTCACAAGTTCCTAAAAGTGGCCCTGACAAATTTCAGCTGACACTTAGCAGTGTAAAGGAACAAGATCAACTCCGATCAACTTGGTCTTCAACACCTGGCAGGATAACATAGCCAAAGCACGTAGACTCATTTAGCAGAGACAATAATTTTTTAATATTACTTGATATGTACATTGTGTCAGTCCTCCCAAAAGTAACTAACACCAGGACTTACAAAGTAAGGTTTTCATACAGGACTGTCCGATACACAAGTTAGGACACCTATGATTTTGTTTTTGGTATGATGATTATGAACTCCTGCTCAGATTCCCCTTCCAGAGTCTGCAATTCGTCACTTCCAGCCTGGTAACTTGGTTTTAATCAAGACCTACAAAGGAGACAAGCTTCAACCAAACTGGAAAGGACATCACCGGGATGGTTCTCCAAACTGCTAAAAAGGGGAGAACTCATCACCGTGGGCGATTTTCACCTCAAAAGAGCTGCTATATCTAACATGGACGGCAATACCAAAGAATTAACAAAAATAAAACCAAAAGGTAGGAGAAAAAGGGGGGACTTGTGAGAAACGGAAAGGCCAGCGGTCCACTTTCAGAATATAATATTCAGTCTTCACTGGCTCCAACTGCAGTCATTTCAATTCGCCCTTCCTGTGCCCACCTCAATTTGACAGCTGCTAGGTGGTCCCCCTGAGCTGCTCTAATCAGGGTGAGAGCAGGGCTGCGGGGATATGAGCAGGTGGACGGCCCCGCCCAGGCACTCCTGCTGGCCAGGTTCTGCAGCTCACCACTCAGTATCTCTAACAAATGTGATCCCCAGTACTGAGAAATGCAGCATGCATGGAATGTGGGGGAAGGGACATGGAGCTCTCATGGCTGATGTCTCTGCTCATCCTCCAGGAACCTCCACATGTTCTGCCATCCAGAATCCCACTGAAATCTATTCTACTGCATCCACGGAGGCTTCATTACATATGCACGACCAATTTAAATCACAGGTCACTGGTGATCAACTTACCTCCACACCGGGGTGGAGCTGAAAGGCCCAATCATCGAATCCTACCTTGGGCTTCCCAGCGACCAGTCCCTGCTAACCATCAGTCAACTCATTAGCAAATAAAAAGTTACTATTACTTCAGAGATTCTGAGAATTTCAGGAGTGGCATGCCAGGAAAGAGGGAAGATGACCAAATATATATTTTAAAACATCATACTTACAGGTAGCACTCCTAAAGGACACACCCAACAGGACTACTTACAACAGCCTAAAGGAAGAAGCAACCAAAATGCCTATCAAAGGCGAACGGATAAACAAAACGTGATCCATCCACAGGAAGGAATAGTATCCAGCCTTAAAAATATGCCAGGGTTGCTGGGCGTGGAGGCACATGCCTGTAATCCCAGAGGCTTGGGAGGCTGAGGCAGGAGGATCACAAATTCATAGCCAGCATCAGCAACTTATCTCAAAATAAAAAATAAAAAGGAATAGGAATGTGGCTCAGTGGTAAACGCCCTGGGTTCAACCCCCAGTACACGGGGGCTGGTGGGGGGAGGCACCAATTTCTTGGGGATTACACCTAAGGACCAATGATCCCTCCACAGGTGACTCCTCAACTTGCCACAAATCTGTAAAGGCAGGAAGCAGACCTGAGGGGACGGCACTGCAACTAACCGCTCAATGGGTACAGGCTTCCTTCTGAGGTGAGGAGTATGTCTTGCAAACAGAGGCAGTGGCCACTCAGCCTGAGTGCCGAATGCCACGTGGCTGATTTCACATCATGTGAACTTTCCCAATTTAAAACACTACCATACACAAACTCACTATAAGCACTTCATTGCCACTAAAATGACTAAATTTTTAAAAAATGAAAAAGTACAAGATTGAGCAAGCATATGGAGAAACTGGAGCCCTCATATGCTGCTGGAGGGAATGCAGGACGGTGCAGCCACTGCGCACAGCCATCGCACGACCCAGTGACGCTGCCCCTCCACATACACGCAATACAACCGAAGACATGTTCGCAGCAGTGTCACTCAGGACAGCAGAAGAGCCAAACGTGGTCACCCAGTCCACCCACACGACCAGAAACGATTCAGCACAACAAGGAACGGGGTGCTAATGTGCGCTACCACCTGGGTGAACCTTGGAACCATCATGCTAAGTGATAGAAGTCAGAAAAACAAGGTTGCAGACAAGCTGAGTCCACTCCCATGAGAAGTCCAGGGAGATAAAACCCAGGGAGACAAAGCCCATCAGCAACTGCAGGAGCCAGGGCTCGCAGGAATCAGGAGAAACACATAGTGACTTTAGGGTTTCTTTCTGATAAAATGTTCTGGAATTAGTGGTGATGGTTGCATAACACTGAATATACTCAAAAATCACTAAACTGACAAGAATTTAAACAGTGAATTTTATGTGATTTTTAATTTCAATTTTAAAAATGTAAAAAATTTTCATATGACAAAAAAGTCAGAAGGGGTGTGACATCCAGATCCCTCTCCCACCACACACTGCCAACAAGGAAAAGGTCAGCATGCGGGGCCTCCTGCAGTGCACACTGCCTGTCCCTAGTTAGACCCACAGAGGTCCTTTTTCTTCTTTTGCTAGAGAAGGAACTCAGGACTGTGTGTGCCAGCAGGGCTCTATCTTTAGGCTACATTCCTGGTCCTTCCCTTTACCTATTTTAACAGGAAAGCTGATGGTAGACAGGAAGAGACATTACAAGCTGATGAGAAACTAAGTCTGAGGGGATAACACTTTCAAGCAACACAGAGAGGTGGACAAGAGGACAGTGGCTCTGCTGACTGCTGCACAGAGTGGCAGAGGGTGGCCAGAACCCACTGGCATAACAACAAGCACGGTTCCAAAAGATTGTGTTCAGAGGCCTCCAAACTAAAAATCACCATAAAAGAAGCTCCTAAAATTAAAAAGCCAAAAATTTTCTAAAATATTTATGATGGTAATTTCTAAACCATGCTATGGAAGGGCCACACATGCTCCACCTGCAGGCAGGTCACTAGAAGCAGCAAGCAGCAAAGCAAGTTGAACCTTTGGAACCTCCCCAGACAGGCTGTAGAAACCTCCATTAGATTTCTTGATTTAGGGCTGGAGCGGTGGCTCGGTGGTTATGATGATTGCCTGGCATGCGCAAGTACACAGGTTCAAATCCCAGCAACCCACGTACACAACTAAGTGTCAGAGCAACTAAAGCCATTTGAAAAACTCAATAAAAATTGATTCTCTCTCTCTCTCTCTCTTATGGTCCTTCTCTCTTTAATTAAAAAAAAAGATTTCTTGATTTAAACACAAATGCCTTTATTTCACTTGCTTATACATGAGTACAGACAGATATGGCAATTACAAGTTATTGAAATTCTATAATACTTACAACTATCATGTTAATGAAGAAAAATTAATGCAGATTCTGTCAAATGCGTTAAATAAAGATGATGTTTGAGAAAACTTTTAGTGACTTGTCAACTAATGCTTAACAGCCTGGTTTGGGACAGCAACTTGAAGGCTACAGTGCCCAGAGACTGAACACGTGCACCTCTGGGTACCATTTCTGCTCACACAAGCGACAGCAACCCAAGGCCACAACAGACCCACGAATTGGAGTGCACAGGAAGTTATAATAAAGGGGACTGCAGGACGGCAATCTCCATGACCTGGAGAGGTGGTATAGGGGCAGTGGGGGGGGACTGCTGCTCTCAGTTCTGGAGCTCATTCTACAGCTCCTTCAAGCACAAGTACTGCCCCATTTTTTTTTTTTTTAAGGAGACAGGAAGAGAGAGAGAGAGGATCAATTTTTATTTGGTTTTTTTTCATCTGGCCTGTGTTTCTCTGACACTTCATTGTGTGTGTGGTGCTGGGGTTTGAACCAGGTCTTTGAGCATGCCAGTCAAGTGCTCAAACCACTGAGCCACCCCTCCAGGCCATTTTTTTTTTTAACAGTTTTTAAGCCTTTATTTTTATGCCATGCTAAGGACGGAACCCGTGGCCTCACATGACCCAAGCCCCAATTCTGAAGCTTCTTTTACCCAAATGAAACACATCTCTCACTTCTTTAGGAAAGTCCATGAAGTTTAGTCCCTAGCTTGTACTTGGAAAGGCAGCAGTGGATGGGGGCCACCCCCTCCATCATTCTAACAGCTTCCTTCATGCTCCCTGCTCTGTGATCAAAGTTGCAGCACACTTTATTGGAGCTCAGAAACTTGAAACAAAAGGGCGCTCCCAGAACTGGAGAGCCCGGGGAGAACCAAAGAAGGGAAGCACCAGATAAACAAAGAAAATGGCTCCTGCCAGCAAGAAAGGACTAAGGAACACACATCAGAAAAATGAGCTCACCATGAAGGCCCTGGGCTGGGGGAGCCTCAGCCATGCAAGGGGAAGGCAGGGGCTCCCAGCAGGCAGGTGTGCCCTGCTGATGAAGATGCTTCCTGGAAGCCCACATCCGGCAGGCACTTCAGCACACGACTCCTTTCAGCATGCCTGACGCCAAATGCTTGCTCTGCTGTGCAAGAGGGCCCCTGGCCAAAGGATGTGGAAAGCAGAGACGAGACTCATCCAGACACACAGCACAAACAAGCATCCAAAGACCAGGGAGAGGCCAGCCTGCCCAGGCTGACAGTGGAAAACAATGAAGGACCGAGGCCCTCTGGCCAATAGCCCTTGGTTTGTATGATCAAGGGCTTTTAAAAAAAGCATCCATGGGCTGTTACAGTGCTTGCCTGGCACGCATGAGGACCCAGGTTCAAACCCCAGCACCACAAACACAACTAAGTGTCAAAAAAAACAGACCCAGACCCCACAGCTCTCTCCTTCTATCCTTGCTTCTCTCTTTAAAAAAACAAAAGTATCCACTTGGGCTGGAGTAGTGGCTCAAAAGTTGGAGTGCTTGCTTGATTCAAAACCCAGCACCACATACACACCTAAGTGTCAGAAAAACAAAGTCCAGAAGAAAAAATAAATAAAATTGATTCACTTCCCCCCTCCCATTCTATTCCCTCTCTCTCTTAAAAAAAAGCACCCACTCCACCTTTATTATGGGCAAACACCGAGGGCCACAGTCCTGCCGTCTGGATAGGAAGGGGAAGCTGGGTGAGGTTGCAGTCCACTTAGCAGCCTCCAGCAACAGGCTGTGTCTCTCCAGAAGCTACTCCTGTCCCACAGTGCTAGAGGCATAAAACGGCCAGACTTGAGGTTTGGAATAAAGTATGAGATTTCAAAAACCACTGGCTCTCATCTCTGTGCTCTCAATCTCTTTGCTGACTCCCGTTTCTAACCGGGTTTAAAGGTAGGAGCTGTTCAGTGTCTGATCCAAATCCGCTTCTCTTATCAGAATAGTTTTGCCGAGCAATCATATACCATAAGGGGACAAGTCCCTAAGAACGGGGACTGTGCACCCTCACGCATAAACTGGCTTGTGTTGAAAATGAAAAGATGAAAAGTAAAACGCTGTCTAATGATCAGGAACGGAAGCTAGATTTCCAAAAAAGTTTATTTTGACTTGGAACCATGAACATGTTTTGTAAACTAGTAACAAAATTAAAATGAAGCTCTTAAAATTGGGATTAAAATGAAACAAATATATCCATGTAACTAGTGAAGAACTGGCTCAACAGACTTAAAAAAGCAACGTCTTGGCAGCACATCCCTAGGGAAGTTCTCCAGGGATAAGAACAACTGCAGAAAACCTTCATCTGTTTTCAGCCGCCACACTGCTGGTGATGCACTGGCACTACTGCTCTGGAACCATTGTAAATACTCTACAGGTTAAAACAAATGAGCAAAGAAGCTAAAATGGTCAGGAACCACAACTTTCAGCATGGTTAAGGCACCCCTGAGTTCAATCCCCAGTATACCAAAAAAAGATCAAAGAAAAAAGATATCATCTCCTACACAGGGAGCTGCTTACAGAAATAGCTGATCCTAGGTCTGGAGCAGAAAAATCACAAGACAAGTCTACAGCATCTTCTCAGACCAAACACTCCTCGACAGAAATGCTGACGCTTCATCAAGGAAAGATAAATGACAGAATCAGAGCGTCACGGTCTGCAATCTGTGATGACAGTCCAGGCCCAGCATTGGCCTCCAGTGCCACCAGCAGAACACCCATATGCCTGCGCGGACAGCTGAGTCACAGAGTGACTGGACTTCAGATCCCCACAGCTCATAAGAGACACAGAGGCACAAGCACATGTTCAGTGCAAGTGGCCAGAGCCAGACAGGGAAAACTCTGACCACAGGGCAATCAGCTTGGACTTCCAACAATCAAAATGCAAGAGAAGGGACTGGAGAGGTGGCTCAGTGGTTAATGTGCTTTCCTTGGCATGCATGAGTATGCGGGTTCAAACCCCAGTACCATGTACACAACTAAGTGTTGGAGAAACAAAGGCCAGATGAAAAAATAAATAAAACTGATTCTGTTTCTCTCTCTCTCTCTCTCTAATACACGAAACTCCTAATGATGGTTAAGGAGCAAACAGTTCCCAAATCAAAAGACACAGCACTACTGTCCCGGCGAGGCAGGCTGCACCCACTGCTGCAGCTAGCATAGCGGTGGGCAACCTCCTAGGCAAGAGAACTGCCACCTCGGAGGACGGCCCTGTAAGGCAGAGTGCAGGCCACTACTCCTGATGTAGTGCTGGCTTTAACAGTAAGGTCAGAACAAACCAAAACACAGTGCCACCTATGCAGAAGATTCTCAAACACGTCTGCTGGGGGGAAACCGCTGAAGTCCAAGATGGGTAAGTTGAGGATGTTTTGGAATTGGGTTATTTTTATGAAAAGCATAAAAGTAATAAAGAAACTATTAAAACTAATAAATCCATTAAAACTTTCTAAATCCACGAATGCTGTGGCATGTGCCTGTAGTTGCAGCTACTTGGGAGACTGAGCCAGGTCGACTACTGGAGCACAGGACTTCAAGGCCAGCCCAGGCAACATAGCAAGACCCAGTCTTCAAACAAAAACGAACAAGAAAACAAATGTTCTGGTGGCATACCTGGTGTGTCATATGCTGTAAGGAGATGTATCGAAGCTGGACCGGAGAGGGAGAGGCTTCAGCAAAGAAAGCAGTGTTAACCTTAGCCTCCTCCAGAGCATGGGGTGTCGCCCCTCACCTAGGAGGAAGAGCAGTGCTTGGTCAACTCTCATCTGGAAATCATTAAAACCTTCAAAAAAAAAAAAAAAAACCCAGACTTTTTCTGGGTACATGCCTGTGATTCCAGCTACTCAGGAGGCTGAGGCAGGAGGCTTGCAAATTCAAAGACAACCTCAGCCACTTACTGAGATCTTGTCTCAAAATAAAATAAAAAGGACCGGTAGAGCACTTGCCTAACACACTAGTACTGCAAAATAAATAGAATCTCAAAAACTTTACATTTCTACAGCATGTTAAGACAAATATTTTTAACACTCTACATGTACATATTGTGGATTTTATTTATTTTTCTAACATTTGTGGGCTTGATGATTTCACCGGTGCATCACACTGTGCACAGCAGAGGGACTCACTCTTACTCACTCACACATGCACATAACAATGTGACTTTGCCAGGCGTTCCCCAGCACCCCCCTCTCCCTCCCTCCTTCATTCATACTGTGGAATTTCTACATTGTTAGAGCAAATTACGTATTATGAAGTCTGCTTCTTTGTACATAAAGTGTTAACACACCCAAAGGAACATGCAGGAAACATCAGCTTACTACAGACACTTGTCTAGCCCTACCTAGGCCAGGTTCTGGCCTCAGAAGAACCCCAGCAAGGCTAGGTGCCTCTCTGGTCCCAACCCCTGCCCCTGCAAGAAATGCTACCTTAACGTTCCTGCTCATCACTGCTTCTCTTTAGAGATTCACCATCTGGCTGAGCAGCCCTAACACAGATTGCTTATTTTTGCTTGCTTCTGATTTTTACATAAATAGAATCATGGACAAAAGACTATGCTGTAGGTCAATGCTGTTTCTGTACCTAAAGTTTATTTTCCTTACCAGTTTGTAATGATAAAAGTTTCAACTCTAAAGGAAATCATAATTATAAATTAGAGTTCTTTTTTCCTTAAATGTTTAGTACAACTTGCTAGAGAAACCATTTGGGCCTAAAGTTTTGGGATATTTTAACTGCAGATTCAATTTCTTTAATAAATACAGAAATATTCAGTTTTTTTTTATCTCTTCTTCAGTGAGCTTTGGTATCTGTGTAAGTTGTCAAATTTTATTGACATGAAAGCAATCATAATAACTTGGGTATATGGTACTAGCGACTGAACCCAGAGGCCTATAACCACTGAGTCACATCCCTAACCCTTTTCATATTTTTATTTTGAGACAGGGTCTCATTAAGTTGCGTAGGGCCTTGCTAAATTGTTGACCTGGCTTTCAACTTCAGATCCTCCTGCCTTAGCCTCCCAAGCCACTGGGTTACAGGTATGCACCACTGTACCTGGCTGGTTTTATGTTGACCCTAGGGTTTTTGAGTTACATAGTTCAGAGTTTCATGAATCATGGACAGTTTTCAGTAATCTTTTTTTTTTTTTTTTTTTAAGAGAGAGAGAGGGAGGGAGAGAGTGAATGAATCAATTTCATTTAGTTTTTCATGTGGTTTTCAGTTCTCCAACACTTAACTTGTGTGTGTGGTGCTGGCGTTTGAAGCTGGGTCCTCGCACATGCCAGGCAAGTACAATACCATTGAGCCACAGCTCCAACCAGGAATTATTTTTTAAAATACTATCTCTCTTCCTCCTCCTCTCCTTCAGGGCAGCAAGTTATACACATCTTAGCCTAGCTGATTTTGTCCCACATGTCAACTGTAGTCTTCTCTGTGCTGTATTTTGGGTAGTTTCTATTGCTATGTCTTGAAGGTCACTAATTTTTACTTCTTTAGTACTAATCTGCAGTTGATCTCTCTACTACATTTTTCCATTAAGATACTATATTTTTCTTTGTGGCACTGGGGACACTGAGTCACATCTCCAGCCCTTTTTCTTTTCTTTTTATCTTTTTTTTGGTACTGGAGGTTGATCCCAGAGATGCTTTACCACTAAGTTACATCCCCAGTTTTGTTTTGTTTTTTTAAGAGAGAAACTTTATTTAGTTTTTCACATGGTCTTAGTTGCTCCAACATTCAGTTGTGTACGTGGTGCTGGGGTTTGAACCTGGGTCCTCATGCTTGCCAGGCAAGCGCCGAAACCGCTGAGCCACTGCTCCAGCCCCCACCCCAGCTCTTTTTTTGAAGCAGGGTCTAAGTTGCTGAGACTGAGTTTGAACTTATGATCCTCCTGCCTCAGCATTCTGAGCTGCTAAAATTACAAGCATGTGCTACCATGCCTGGCTTCCTTTTTTATTTTGAGATAGGGTCCAAGTTGCTTACGGCCTCAGTTATGTTATTGAGAATGAGTTGTTGAAATTATGAGCCTCCTACTGTAGTCTCCCAAGTCAATGGGATTACAGGCCTAGGCCTTCACGCATGGCTTCTATTTTTCATATCTAGAAGCTGCGTTTCAGTATTTTTATAGCTTTCATTTCATTCATTATGCTCATGTTTCCCTCTACATTTTAAAAACCTGCAACTCAAGTTATGTTAATATCCTATCTCCTAACTCCACCACCTTGCTATTGTGAGGTTGGTTTCTATTGGTACTTCCTTCTGGTTAATGTATTTTTTAAAATTTGTTCAACACAGCCTTACACATTGGAGGGAATCATTGTCACATACCCTTGCACACATGGTTGTTCACAAAGTAAGTTAAAGCCACTCCTAGTCCAGGATCTCCTCCCACCCCACCCGCTTCATCCATTCTCAGATTCACTTTCTCTGTAATACCCCATTCTATAAATGGAAATGAACAATACATGTGTACTGATTTTTGAAATTTCTGAGTTTCTCTGCCTGTGTATAGTTAGGCTTCTCATGGGAGTCTAGTGTTCCCAGCTATTCTGATAATCCCCCATATCCCTCCCTCCCTTTCTTACCTACCTCCCTTCTCCCCCAACTTCATAGTTATGAATCCCTCAGCTTATGTGAAACTTCAACTTTGGTGGGTTTATTAATTAAACTCGGCAAACTTTCATCCTGTCTTAGGCTTTACTCTAGCTTCCACATATGAGAGGAAACATTCAGCCCTTGAGTCTCTATTTGGGATACTTCACTCAGCACGGTTTTTTCCATTTCCATTCATTTGGCTGCAAATGTCATGATGTAGTTCTAATAGCAGAGTGGAACTCCACTGTATATATACACCATGTTTTTTTTAATCCATTCATCCAGCAAGGGACATCATGGTCCCATAGTTTAGCTATTGTAAATTGAGCTGCTATAAACATTGATGTAGTTGTGTCTCTGTAGTGTGCCAATTCTAGCTCTTCTGGGAAAATACCAGGAATGGGATAGCTGGGTCAAAAGGTGGTTCCAGACCTAGTTTTTTTTTGTTTTGTTTTGTTTTCTTCTTTTTAAGAAAGAGAGGGACAGTGGGAGAGAATCAGTTTTTATTTAGTTTTTCATGTGGCTTTCATTGCTCTGATACTTGGTTGTGTACATGGTGCTGGGGTTCAAACTCACGTACACCAGACAAGCACTGTAACCACCGAGTCACTGCTCTATCCTACATCCCTAGTTTTTTGAGGAGTCTCCACACTGCTTTCCAGAGTGGTTGTACAAGTTTGCAGTCCCCAAAACAGTGTGTTAGTGTTCCTTTCTCCCCACAGCCCCTCCAGCACAGTTATTGCTCGCAGTCTTCACTTTTGCCGCTCTGACTGCAGTGAGGTGGAATCACAGTGAGTTTTGGTCTGCACTTCTCTGACTGCGAGTGACAGAGTATTTTCTCATGTTTCTTGGCTTTTTGGACTTGCTCTGTTGAGCAGTTTCTGTTTAGCTCCCTAGCCCATTTATTGATTGGATTATTTGTGTGTTGGGGGTTAAGTTTTCTGAGTTCTTTGTATATTCTGGATATCAGTCCCCTGTCAGGCGTAGCAGACAATGATTTTCTCCCATTCTGTAGGTTCTCTTTTGACCACTCTTGACTAATTCTTTAGCTGAGCAGAAGCTTTTCAGTTTAAATGCATCCCACACATTGATTCTTGGCTTTAATTCTTGAACTATGGGATTCTTGTTAAGGAAGGAGGTGCCTACCCAGATGATATGGAGTGTTGATCCTACGTTTTCTTCCAGCAGTTGTATAGATGCTGGTTTAATTCCCTAATCTATTTCAACTTGATTTTTGTGCAGGGTGAGAGGTAAGGATCTAATTTCAATTCTCAGCATATGGCTATCCAATTCGTCCAACACTATTTGTTGAACAGGCTATCTTTCCTCCATGCTGTATTTTTGTCCCCTTAGTCTAATATCAGATGTTTAAAGATTTGTGGGTTTGTCTCAGTATCTTCTATTCTATTCCATTGGTCTTCATATCTGTTTTGATACCAATACCATGCTATTTTTGTTATTATAGCCCTATAGTATAATTTCAGTTGAGGTAATGTGACACCTCCTGTTTAATCTTTCTTGCTTAGTAATGTTTTGGCTATTCTGGATTTGTTATTCCAGTGAATTTTAGAATTGCTTTTTCTATATCCATGAAGACTGTCATTGGTGTCTTGATGGGGACTGCATTTGAAACTGTACTGGGCTCTCGGTAGAATGGCCATTTTAATTGTATTGATTCTGCCTAGCCAAGAACATGTAATGTTTTTCCATCTCAGGTCTTCTTGGATTTGTTTTTTTAGTGTTTGATAGTTTTTACTGTAGAGGTCTTTTATGACCTTTGTTAGAGTAATGCCCAAATATTTTATTCTTTTTGAGGTTGTGGTGTCTAGGACAGATATCCTGATTTCAACTTTGGCAGAACTGCTGCTGGAGTACAGGAAAGTTACTGATTTATGAATGTTGATCTTGTAACCAGCCACTTTGCTAAATTCATTTATAAGCTCTAGAAAAGTCTTCTGCATCTTCTAGGTATAGGATCATGTCATTGGCAGGCAGAGATAGTTTGACTTCCTCTCATTCAAATTCCTTTGATTTCCTTCTTGTGTGATAGTTTTGTTTAGTGTTTCAAGGACTATACTGAGTAAGAGTGGTGAGAGTGGACAGCCTTGTCTTGTACCCAAATTTAGTGGGAATGGTTTCAGTCTTTCTCCATTAAGTATAATGGTGGCTATGAGTTTGTCATAAATAGCTCTTATAATATTAAAGTATGTTCCTTTGATCCCTATTTTCTCCAGAGTTGTGAGCATAAGTGGGCATTGAATTTTATCAAAGTCCTTTTCTGCTCTGAGATGATCATATGGTTTTTGTCTTTAATTCTGTTTAAGTGGTGAATCACATTTACTGATTTCAGTACGTTGAACCAGCCTTGCATTCCTGGAATGAAGGTCCCTTGATTGTGATGTATTATCATTTTTATATGTTTTTGGATGCAGTTTGCTAGAATTTTATTAAGAATTTCTGTACCTATGTTCATCAGAGAAATTGGTCTGCAGTTTTCTTTTCTTGATGTGTCTTTGTTTGGTTTTGCTATCAGGGTTATGTTTGCCTCATAAAAAGTATTTAGGAGGGTTCCGTCCCTTTCAATTTCATGGAATAGCTTATAAGGAGAGGTGTTAATGCTTCTGTGAAAGTCTGATAGAGCTCTGCTGAGAATCCATCAGGTCCTGGCTCTCTTTTCTGGAAGGCCTTGGACTGCTGTTTCAATTTCACTACCTGAGATTGGTTGGCTTAGATCTTCAATGTCCTGCTGTGTTAATTTGGGAATGTCATATGTGGCTAGGTATTTGTCCACATCTTCCAGATTATCAAACCTGGAAAAGTTTTTCAAAATAAGTTCTGAAAATCCTCTGGATTTCAGTTGAGTCAGTGATGATGTCTCCTTTTTCATCTTTGATTTTGATTTGCTTCACTTCATTCTTCCTTTTGGTGAGGCTGGCTAGGAGTCTGTCAATTTTATTAATTTTTTCAAAGAACCAACTCTTTGTTTTTTTAAAAAAGAGAGAAACAGAAGAAATTCTTATTTAGTTTTTCATGTGACTATCGTTCCTCTGACACTTTGTTGCGTACGTGGTGCTGGGGTTTGAGCTCCCGTACTTGCACATGTGAGGCAAGCGCGTAACACCCCAAGCCACTGCTCCAGCCCGTTGTGTTGATTCTTTGTATTTTTGTTGTTCTTGCTACTGTTGTTATTCTCAATTTCATTGATTTTAGCTCAGATCTTGGTTAGTCCCTGCCTTCTGTTGGATTTGGGATTGGATTGTTCCTCTTTTTGTAGGGATTTGAGTTGGAACATAAGTTTATAGATTTAGGCTCTCTCCTATTTTTGACGAAAGCACTCAGCGCTGTAAATTCACCTCTTAAGAATTCTTTCACACTGTTCCGGATATTTCAATATGTTGTGTCACCATTCTCATTTATTTCTAAGAATCTGATTTCTGTTCTCATTTCATCTTTGATCCATTCTTCATTGAAGAGGATATTATTCAATCTCCAAGTATTTATGTACTTTCTGCTGTTTTTCTTGCTGTTAACAGCTAAGATCATGCCGTTGTGGTCTGACAGGATACATGGGATTCTATCAACTTTTTTGTATTTGCTAAAATTACCTTTGTGGACTAAGATACGATCTATTTTGGAGAAGAATCTATGTACTGCTGAGAAGAAGGTAAACTCAGCCAATTTAGGGTGGAATATTCTATAAATGTCTACTAAGTCCAATTGATTGATAGAGTTGTTTAGATTAGAGATATCTTTATTGATTTTTTGCTTTGATGATCTATTGCTGATCATGGTGAATTAAAGTCCTCCAGTATTACTGTATTGAAGTTGATAAGTGGTTTAATGTCCTTGAATACCTTTTCCACGTATCTGGAAGGGTTGTAATCAGGGGCATAAATGTCAACTAAAGTTACATCTTCCTGATGTAGTGGTGCTCCTTTTACTATGATGTAGTGGCCTTCTTTATCCTTTCTAACTAGTTTTTGGTCAAAATGAACTTTGTTGGATATAAGTACTGCAGCACTGGCTCCTTTCTTGGGCCATACGCCTGGCAGGTTTTTCACCAACCTTTCACCTGCAACCGGTGTCTATTTCTGGCTGCGAGGTGTGTCTCCTGTAAGCAGCACATTGTTGGGTTTTATTTCTTGATCCAGTCTGTTAATCCATGTCTTTTTATTGGTGCACTGAGTCCATTCATGTTCAGTATTAGAACAGATATGTGATTCTGGTTCCCTGGCATTGTGACCTTTGCTGTATTTTGTGTCATCCTGCATATCTTTTAGTGAGTTAGGTTTTTATTGACTTTCCTTTGTTTAGGGGATTTGGGAGTTGTTAGCTTGTTGGTCTGAAGTAGGCCTTTGAGTATTCTCTGTAGAGTTGGTTTTGTGTTCATGTATGTTGCTATCATGGAAGAATTTTGTTTCCCCATCAAATTTCAAGCTAAGTTTTGCAGGGTATGGTATCTTTGGCTGGAAATTATTTTTTTTTCAATACTTAAAAAATGGGGCTGGAGTGGTAGCTCAGCAGTTACAGTGCTTGGCTGGCATGCATGAAGACATGGGTTCAAAGCCCCACACCACATACAAAATGAAGTGTTGCAGCAACAACAAAAAAAAAGCCAAATGAAAACTAAATAAAATGGATTATTTCTGTCTCTCTTAAAATGTGTGTGTGTGTGTGTGTGTCATTCCATGCTCTCTTGGCTTTATTGTCTGAGCTGAGAAAATCCACATTAATCCTTATTGGCTTGCCTCAGAATGTGATTTGGTATTTTTCTCTTACTGCTTTTAAATTCTTTTTTTATTTCTCTGTTATTCATTTTGTATATGATGTGTCTCAGAAGTTTTCTATTTCCTTAGGTCTATTTAGTGTCCGAGAGGCCTCTTGAATTTGAATTTCTGGATCAATTCTGATATGGGGGAATTTTCTTTGGCTGTCTCACTGAGAAGGTTCTTTATTCTGTCTGTTCATTGTTCTATGTCCTCCCTGTCCCAATTGCTCTCATGTTATTTCTTCTGGTCTCGTCCCATACTTTGGAAGTTCTGATCATGCTGAGCAAGTTTTTTTCTTGTCTACCTTCCCTGCATTCAAGATTACTCAGCCTGTCTTTGTATCTGATGTTCGTTAAGAACTGAAGCTCTATTTTCTGCCTTTACTCTGATATTAGTATCTTCCATTGAGCTTTAAATTTGGTTGAGTATGTTTTTCAATTCTTTTTATTTTGAAGAGAGAAGGACAATGAGAGAGTGAGAGAGAGAGAGAGACAATGAATTTTTATTGAGTTTTTCACATGGCTTTCATTGCTCTGACACTTAGTTGTGTACGAGGATGCTGGGGTTTGAACCTGTGTACTCGCACATACTGGGCAAGCACTGTAACCGCCAAGCCAACACTTCAGCCTCTGTTTTTTTCAATTCTAAGAGCTCTGCTATGTATCTAGCTCTTAAGTGGTCTCTCAGCTCCTGCAATTGTTCTCTTATTTCCTTCCTTAAGTCTTCTTTTAATTCTGATTGCTTTAATAATCAGATTGTTGACACTTTTTTCTAGGTTTTCATCCAGGATCCCATCCATGGACTCCTTCACTGGAGAGTTAAGGGTTTGAGGAGGAGAACTGCTTCCCTTTTTCTTCATTTTTGGGGCCGGGAAGTAGGGCCTGTGAGCCCTCTTTGGTAATGTTACTTTGGGGATGTTGAATTATGGGATTTTTGTCTCTTTGCTAACTTGGGCTGGGTGCAATTTGGCAAGGTGAGATAACAGCAGGCTCCCCAACCTATGGTTAATTATTGGCCTTTGTGATTTCTAATACCTCACAAGATAAGGCGTAAGAGACAACATGTGCAGCCAATGGGTACAATAAACAGCCTTAACCTGGTTACTTTGTTCCTTCTGTAATTGTTACCATGTTAATTACCACCCATGAGCAGAACGGTAGGATTAGTAACTATCTTTGGTTACAACACTATCAACCATCAGACTACAACTGGATAAGACTATAACCAAGCACTATCAAATTTGGTATTCACATTGAATTTACAGTAATACCCTTGATAAGGATGATTAGACAATATGGCCAGTTAAAGCATACAATAAACAGTGTTGAACTAGTTAATCTGCTCCTTTTGTGGTCGATGCACTGTTAGTTATCACCTATGGAAGAAAAGATGTGATTAGCAATTATCTCCAGATGGAGCAAATTCATGTTAAGCTTACAGACTTCTGAGAGTAAGAACTGACACTGGAAGGTAGACAGCTGTGATTATGAAGTCAGAGCAGAGAGCAGAGCAAGTATACATATACTGTAAGAATATTCAGATTACCAAAAACAAAAATTAAAAAACAAACAAAATAAAAAAATCAGGAGAGAGAGAAAGAGGGAGAGACTGCGGGAATGATGTTGAGGATGAGAGTTAAAAGAATAGGGTTTAACTACTGCCAAGAATAGGAAAGATGTAACAGAAGTGGACTACTAGTGGGCTTTACAGCCCTGGCCTCAGGTGCTGTGGCGAGTACTAACATTTACATTAAAGCAAGTGTTCAAGGGGAAGGTAAGAAATCAATAGAAAGAAGAAACTAGTCCACAGCAACAACACTTACTACAAACTAACACACACACACATATATTTAAAAAAAAATTTTTTTTTAAATTAAAACTCATGCTTGCCCGGCATGCGCAAGTACACAGGTTCAAACCCCAGCACTATGTATACAACTAAGTGTCAGAGCAACAAAAGCCATGTGAAAAAACTCAATAAAAACTCTCTCACTGTCCTTCTCTCTTTAAGACTCTGATGAATGGACTTGCAGCAGCCCTGCTGATCAGCAGTGAAACTGGGCTTGGGAGGGGGAGAGGAAGGGCTTGCCTTCAGGCAGCTCTTCCACGCCCCAACCCAGTTATCTCCGGTTTAACTGTCCTGCAGGCTACAGAGGCCCCAGGCTCTCTTCTCAGATCTGGCTCACATGTCCTGGGGTTGTAGGGGGATCTGGGAGACGGTAATCAGAGTCTGAAACAAAGTTCACCCACCTTGCCTGTGTGCTCAAAATGGCTGCAGCCCACACACTTAGGGCTGGAAGAGGAGAGTTCTCTCCTCCAGAGCAGAGATGCCAGGAGTTCTCCCAGCGCAGGCACAGAGCAGAGCTCCCGCTTGCGCTCTCCCCATTCACAGCCGAGTGTGGGATCCTGACAGGATTGTGAAGAAATCTGCCTTAGATTCCCAGCTCCATTTCTCTGCGTGATAGTCCAAACTCGCTAATCTGACCTCCTCCGAGGTGGGAGGGGAGTGTGTCCCTCCTCCGCAGCAAAGATGCTGAGAGGACTCGATTGCAGACAACACAGCTTTTCTGTGCAGCCTCTGCATGGTCAAAGAGTCCAGACGGAGTCCATCGTGTCTCGCCTGCTGCTGCGCTGAGGGGCGAGCATGATCTCTGGCGACTGCCTGCCTCCGAATTAGCTTTGTTCCACTTGCTGAATTTCCCACAGACCTGCACTGCGGTCAGCAAATCTTTTCCCACACATGCACCTTGCGGAAAGGTAGCTTTCCCGCGCTTCTTCCTTTGCGGTCAAGGGTGGGGCGCGGGTGCAACTTCCCCACAGAGCACCCTTCTCTGCGGCCCTGCTTAATGTATTTTCTTGCTTCTTTCCCTGCCTAGCAAGTGTTTCTATCAGATGTCTGCCACTGGTTTTTCTTTTCTTTTCTTTTTTAATATTTTGTCAGGTCCTGGATTTTGCTGGGTTTTGCTTTGTTTCATTTTGGTTTTTTCTTTTGCGGAGCTAGGGATGGAACCTGGGGCCTAGCACACGTTGGGCAAGTGCGCTACACCTCCAGGTCTGGTGACAGGAAAACTTCTTCGGGTATTCTTGGCACAAGAAATTATTCTTTTGTTTGTTTGTTTGTTTGTTCTCAGTGCTGAGAACTGAACCCAGCCTCCTGCACAATAAGCAAACACTCTACCACAGCCCTCTTTGTACCTTTTCAAATACAGTTCGGGCATCGTTCTGGGAAGGCAGGTACGTTACTTGGAGTCAGGGTAAATATGGACTGACTGCAGACTGTTAGGTCAGAGCTAATGTAGCCCCGTAGTTAGGCCACACCCTTCTGAGGAACATACCTGATGCCCTGTATGAAACATACGTTACCCGGCACCCTCCCTAACAAACATGAAAAGGTAAGTCTTAAAAGGATGTGACTGGTACTGTCCTTGATTCTGAATATTTTCAGTGCAAACTTTTGGGCAGTAGAACACAATCATTCCCAGCCCTGGTACTCTGGAGCTGTGCACTCTTCTCCTATCTGATGGTGCTTTTCCTGGCTTTGAAGTGCATTCTTTGAACACATACAGATACAGCCAAAACCTCAGGGGATCCTCAGCTCTGAGCAGCTCTGATCTGCAGCAGGGATCCCTGCTCTGAGCAACTCCCTCCTCACTAGACTCTGCTCCACCAATTCTAGCTTCACCTGTGTTCCCCAAACGCCACTTGATTTCATAAGGTCAGTGGAGCCAGTGGACCTGCCCTGAAATGCAGGAACTGCCCTCAGCCAGGGTCAACAAGTGCCAGCAAAGGGTCACATCCAACCTGCTGCTGCTGTGATAAAGTTCTACTGGAACATATCTACCTGTCCACTCACATGCCACAGATGACAGGCAGAGAGGTGCAGCAGAGACCCAACAGCCCACAACCTGAAAGCTCACCTTCCAACCCTCGGCAGAGCAATCTTCAGGCTCCTGCTCCAGAGAATAACACAGGACATCACGCAGGGGAACAAGCCCTAACCTGCCTGTTATCCAAGGTCAAAAAACGGTTGCACCACACATTCTGTCTGCAATCCAAGCTGCTCAAGATGGGAATCAGGTTGGGGACTAGGGAGAGATTTACCTCAGGCACAAATTTTACGGAGTACCAAAAACTTCAGTAACAGATAAAATATCATGAGGGGCTGGAGTGGTAGCACAGTGGTTAGAGAGTTTGCCTGGTATCCCCATGGACCCGGCTTCAAACTCCAGCACCACATATAAAACTAAGTGTTGGAAAAACAAAAACCAGATGAAAACATAAATTGATTCTCTTTTTAAAATATTTTTATTAAGGAATTGAGTTCTTGTACAATCATAAATGCATTTAAAGTAACAATGTGATATACATATATTCTTAAACCAGAATTACCCCTAGATCCCTCCCTATTCTACCTCCCTCTCCCCTCCCCCATCTAATCCCCCCCCCCAGCGTATCTATGGTTGCCCTAGATTATGTGTTACTATGCCTTTGCTGGGTCTAATACATGAGATTAACTACCTTTCAACAGGCCTGGGTTTAGCTCCAGCCACTAGAAATGAGTGAAAACATTTGACCCTGGACTCTCTGGGTTTGGCTAACTTTGTTCAGCATGATTTCTTCCACTGCCATCCATTTACCTTCAAAGGCTGCAATTTCATTATTTCTAACTGCCAAGTAGAACTCCATGGTATACATGTACCACAGTCTGGGGATCCATTCATCCAGTGAGGGGCATCTGGGTTGGTTCCATAATTTAGCTACTGTAAATTGAGCTGCTATGAACATGGATTTTGGTTTCACTGTAATGTGCTGATTATAACTCTAGGAAAATACCCAGAAGAGAGACTGCTGGATCGTATAGTGGGTCCATCCCTAATTTTTTGAGGATTCTAAACACTGCCTTCCAGAGAGCTGGACCAGTGTGCAATTCCACTAGCAGTGTGCTAGTGTGCCTATCTCCCCAAACCCCTCCAGCAACTGTTATTGTTTATATTCTTCATTTTTGCTAATCTGACTGGAATGAGGTGAAATCTTAATGTAGTGTTCATTTATTTGCATTTCTCTGATTACTAGTGATTTAGAACACTTATGTATTCATTGGCTTGCTCAATGTCCTCTGTTGAGAAGTTTCTTTTTAGCTCTTTGACCCATTTATTGATCGGACTGTTTGTGTATTTGATATTAAGGTTTTTGAGTACTTTGTAAATATTGGATATTAGTCCCTGTCAGGAGAATCACAGGCCATGATTATCTCCCATTCTGTAGGTTGTCTCTTGATAATTCTGACCAATTAAGTTTTTTAGCTTAATGGTATCCCACTCAGTGATTTTTTTACTTTAATTCTTTCACTTTAGGAGTCTTGTTGAGAAAGTCTTTGCCTACTCCCAAATGCTGGAGTGTTGGTCCTAACTCATCTTCTAGCAATTTTATGCTGGTTTAATTCCTAGTTCCTTGATCCATTTAGATTTGATTTTTGTATAAGGGAAGAGATAAGGATCTAATTTCAACTTTCTGCAAGTGGCTGTCCTGTCTGTCAAGCACCGTTTGTTGAATAGGCTGTCATTTCTCCATGTTATATTTTGACCCACTCTGTCAAAGATCAGATGCTTAAAAATTTGTGGGTTTGTTTCAGAGTCTTCTATTCCACTGGTCTTCGTTTCTATTTTCATACCAGTACCATGCTGTTTTTGTTACTATGGCTCTATAGTATAGTTTTAGATCTGGTGTTGCAAATCCGCCTGTTTCGTCTTTCCTGCTTAGGAATGTTTTGGCTACTCTGGGTTTCTTGTTGTTCCTAATGAATCTGAGAATGAATTGCTTTTTCTATGATTGCACTGAATCTACGTAGTGCTTTTGGCAGAATGGCTATTTTAATTATATGAATTTTTAAAAATTTAATGAAAAAACTTTGCCATGCCAAGCCTGAGGCAAAAGGAAAAACCATTAATCCTGATTCTGTTTTTATTTATTTATTTTTATATCATGGATTTCTACATTAAACTTGGTTATTTAGGGGCTGGAGCGGTGGCTCAGTGGTTACGGCGCTTGCCTGGCATACCCGAGTTCAAACCCCAGCACCATGTACACAATGTAGTCCCAGAGCAATGAAAGCTGAGTGAAAAACTAAATAAAATTGTTTTTTAAAAAAGGTTATTTTCATACTTCTTTTCCAAGCACAAAATTAAACTTCCATAGCAACTGATTTCCAGGAATTAAAGGAGGACATTTCAAAATCATCCTCATTAAAGGTGACACAAAAACTGTTTTGAAACAACTCATACATTGGAAGCCTTGTTCTGTTAATATTATAAACAGAACTTTTAGACGACCATTTGGTCAGATTTCTGAAAGCAGGAAATCATGTTTGACAAGACTTGAAGCTGTGAGTTGTAATAAGCTGCACCAGCCAAGAGGAAGGCTTGTAATACCGCAGAGAAAGGAAAGCACAGGCAAGGACCGCAGCGGGGACAGGGAGGACAGCAATTCCACCAAAGTGCAGAATGCAGCGTGGGCAAGGGTGAGGCCAGGTACATGGGAGTGCTGGAGAGGAGCACTTCAATCGCCTGGGCTCTGACTGAGGTTCTAAGAGTCCACAGCGATATGATGTGCTCGACGGCCAAGAGTGTCACAGCACAGCAAACCTCAGCCTATCCTAATGACTTTCTCTGAAATGTTTCAACTCAGAGCATGGCTTCAATGCTACAGGAAGACTTACTCAGAAGTGCTGGAGCACACAGCTGGGTGCAGTGGCGCACAACTGTAACCCAGTAACCTGAGCGTCGGAGTCAAGAGGATCGTGCAAGTTTGAGGCCAGTCTGGCAACTTAGCAAGAAAAAAGAAATGGCATTGGAAAAACAATATCCAAAGTCTGCCGTGCTGAGTGTTTTGAAATGAAGCACACCAGAGGGGCCACAGACGCAGCCTTAAAAGCAAGAGCTCTTCTGATCGTCTGTCTTCCTGCACCCCCTCTTCTTTCTCCCCTGAAATGATTCACTGAAGCCAGAATTCCTCTTCTCCAAAGCAGCTCACAGGAACTAGAATGTTACTTGTTTGACTGTGGTCATAAGATCTTTATTCCGGAGGGAGTCCTGTGTGTGCTCAGGAGGAAGAAACTCCGCATGGAGGCCGAGAAGATTCTCAACAGACAGGCTCTCTGGGTCCCCTCCGAAGTCTGTTACTATGGGATCACAGACTCTATCCGATCTCATTTCTACATGGCTGTCCACTGTTCATTAAGCTCAAGGTAAATCAGTTCCACATCTTTCCTTGCTGCAGAAAACACATGGCCCACAGCTGAACACAGGCTACCAGGAAGATACAAAAAGGATGCTTACTCAAATATGTGGGTATGAGGACCCTCACAAAGATTTCTAATTAATGAATTTGCCTGTGAAATGTCATTTTGTAATACATACAGAGCTTATCTAAAGAGAAAATTTGCTATTTTTAATTGAATATCATCTTTGTTTGGCAAGTTAAGATTCTATCCTTCAACCAATGTAATTTTTCTTCCTTTATACCAAAGAACAACTTTAATGATATTATGCTACTGAAATCATGTTCCGAATATCACAGGTTTCTAACACCAGAACCTGTTTCACAATGGTGGAGAGAACTGGCCCCAAAACGTTTGCACTCTGGCCCTGGTGCCGGGCAGCTGCAGTCCTCTCCTCCTAGCACGTGTGCATACAGCAGGGGGCAAGCATCAGCAGTCAAGCATCTCAACTGGGCCATAGCCACTTAGAACCCTGCCCTCCACCCTCAACCAAAAGGGAGGTCTGCTAGAGACGGCCTCCTGCTACGGCTGCAGCACAGTTCCGTTCCATGGTATCTGCCACTTGCCCCTCCACAAAGACCCTCACCAGAGCCTGACATGAACTCCAACTCCCAGAGCAGACACCACAGAAGAGCTGACGCCAACGCCAGCTCCACCCTCTGCGTTGTCAACTTCACTCCTGGGCATGCCCACTAGGCCTTGTGAACGCAGGACCACAGATCCACACAGTGCACCGTGCGCCTCATCTTTTATGTTTGTCAGGTGAGTAAATTAAAAGCCTATCCTTTTGTGGTGATAGCGAACTCTAAAATTATATAGTAGTGATGCTACACAACTGTGAATATACTAAGAGACCCTACAACAGGGTGACGTTTATGGCATGCAAATCATCTCAATCTTAGTAAAAACCAACTTTAAATACATATGATTATCAAAAAAGTACTAACTTCTTCTGCTTTCTAGCTCTAGTATTAATTTAAAAACATCTCAGATGGTGAATGAAAATATTAAGGAGTCTATTGACTAGTCTACATAATGAATTCCCCCAAAATGCAGCAGTGTAAATCACCACTTGTTGTGCCCCCTGGTCTCTGCTCCAGTGTCTGAGCCCTAGGCTGGAAGGAGAGAAAGCCAGATTCATTGGCATGCCAGGTGGCTGCTGACTCTGGGCCTCGCTAAGTGATCCACCTGTATGAGCCTGATGGGCTTCCTCCAGTGTGGCAAGTGGCTTTCCCCAGAACAAGGAGGTCAAAAAGAGAAGTCAGGCAAAAATTGTACCCTGTTTTGTACAGCACCACTCTGCCAGGCTGCAAGGTAAGGCAGGTCACAAACCTAAGCCAGGTTCACATCAGAGGAAGAGAGAACTCCCCACCGCCGACTCCTCATAAAATACCACATAAGAAGGGAAATATCACTGAAGCCATTTAGGAAAACACAGCCTGTCACCCTAAGTGAGTTTTACAATAACTCAAGTTTTACAATCTCAAGCTGCTTTGAACACCAGAGAGTTAAAAAAAACAAAACCAGGATTCCTCAGAATCTGGCTAGAAAGTCACTGTGTATTTCAACCCTTGTAAGCTACCCACTTGTTCCTTATCGTGCATGAGGTTTAAGGCGAACCCACCATCACCTTGTATTCCTGCCTGAGAAACTGCAGTGTGGAGGCCTGACTTACAGGTGATGCCTCTGGCTCACCAGGCGACTGCTGGGCACTGCAGCCATGCTATGCAAGGTGGGAATACCAGACAGGCAGCAGGATGCACATCGAGCCTAGCTTAACCCAACAGTCCAAAGCATACTCTGGAGTGTGTGGCCCTCACCAGCCTATCGCCTGAAGGGCAGAGGTCATACCTGTCATCCCCTTCCATGGGTATCTATCTCCAGCATCCTGAGTAGAAGTTCAATAACTGACTCAAGAAAGAAGGAAGGGGAGCTGGAGCGGTGGCTCAGCAGTTACAGCACTTGCCTGGCATGCTCATGTATATGGGTTCAAACCCCAGGACTACGTATACAATGAAGTGTCTGAGCACAAGAGCCACGTGAAAAACTAAATAAAAATTGATTCTGTCTCTCTCTCACACACACACCATCCCTCTCTTAAAAAAAAAAAAAAAGAAAGAAAGAAAAAAAATAAAGGAGGGCTTTAAGGGAGGTAGGAATTCTTAAACTCCTAAATGAGAGCTCTAAGTTAGAGTCCTGTTATTAGAACAGATCTCCTGATAAAAAGAAAATAAAAAGCCACTGGCTAATAGCCAACCTCCTCTGCAAGGAGCCTGGGCTCTGGTCCTAGATCTGTTCCGACCTGCTGTGCATAACTTCTTTGACCTCAGTTTCCTCATTTATAAGATAAAGGAATAAAATTAGACAAAGACTCATGACTGAGGCCCACAGGTGAGCCACAGCAACGTGCCCACTGGGGTGGGGCTGACAGACAAGTCAGAATGCTCGGTAACAAGAGGGTGGAACCTGTGGGGGCTGTGAAGATGCTGCCCAGATTCTGGCTGGGCCTCTCCCGGAGCCACTGTCTCCAGAGCAACACCCTCCAACCTCAAGCCCCCTCAGACTGTAGTCAAGATTTCAACAGACAGGGCTGGAGCGGTGGTTCAGTGGTAGAGCACCTGTCTGGCATGTGAAGATCCAGGTTCGAATC
Organism: Aplodontia rufa; assembly: GCA_004027875.1. NCBI lineage: Eukaryota > Metazoa > Chordata > Mammalia > Rodentia > Aplodontiidae > Aplodontia > Aplodontia rufa. The sequence goes on from PVKS010002083.1 coordinate 114,428, forward strand.
CCACCACCACATACACAACTAAGTGTTGGGGAAACAAAGGCCAGATGGAAAAATAAATAAAACTTCTTCTCTTTCTTTTCTCTCTCACTCTTTAAAAAAAAAGTTCTTGGGGCTGGAGCGGTGGCTCAGCGGTTTCGGCGCTCGCCTGGCAAGCACGAGGACCCGGGTTCAAACCCCAGCACCATGTACACAACTGAGTGTTGGAGCAACTAAGGCCATGTGAAAAACTAAATAAAGTTGTTTCTCTCTTTCTCTGTCTCTCTCACTGTCCCTCTCTCTTTAAAAAAAAAATTCTTTTCAGTAGCATTTAGATGCACAAGAATTATTTTCAAAGAAACTGCTACAGATAATTCCAACAAACAGCAAACGATCTGCTGGCAAGACAATAGGCCCTAGTTGATTACTTTCGCAAATCTGACGTTTTGAACACGAGTATAACTTGCCCACCACCCCAAACTAACATATGACCATGACTTTGGAAACAAACAGGCAGGACTCTTTCCCAGGAAGTCAGGGTGTCAACCTGGGGCGTGCTATGGAAAGAAGTTCTCCAGATGGACAGAGTGGCTCCAAAAGCTACCCCAGCAGCTCACACCGTAATCCCGGCACCTTGGAGGCTCAGGCAGAGGATCACAGGATCACAAGTTCAAGGCCAGCTTAGGCAACTCAGTAAGACCCTATCTCAAAATTAAAACAATATCTGGGCACAGAGGTACATGCTTATAATCCCAGTGGCTCCGGAGGCTGAGGCAAAGGGATTGCAAATTCAAAGCCAGCCTCAGCCTCTTAGTAAGGCCCTAAGCAACTTGGCAAGACCCTGTCTCAAAATAAAATATAACGGGGACTGGGGATGTGGCTTAGTACTTACATGCCCCTGGCTAAAATTCCTGGTACAAAATTTTAAAAAAAAGCAAGCAAGCAAAAGGGCTGGGGGCATAGTTCAGTGGCGGAACACCTCTGTGTTCAATCCTCGCTTCTTCCCCACTTGAATGAATGAATGAATGAATGGAAGAAAGGGAGCAAGCTCCACCAGAACCCTGGCAGCACATGCAGCTGCAACTACACTCTGAGGCCATCGCTGACTCTCAGGAGGCACAGATGTACCAGCCCACAGCACATGGCCCACACACTAAGGTGGCAAGATCTCACGCACACACCAGCTAGCTCTGCAGCCTGAAGGCAACACCACCTCTCAACCATGGTCTGTTGCCAGGAATCAAGAGTCAAGGCAGATATCACCAGAGAAAGAATGGAGCTGAAGGGCATTATGCTGGTAAAGGAAAGCTGAATGCATTTACACTTATCACAAATGCAGGTTCTCAGCTGGAAAAATCTCACTGAAAAGGCCACAAGGTTCCAAACCCATTCACAAGCTTTCCAGAATGCATGCCATGCAGTTGCCATGGTAACCCTGACATTATATTTCTTGGTGTTGGACACGTGATATTACCACCCATAATGCGTTTAATAGTTTGGGGCCACAAATCCATGGCAAAATAAATCTGAGTTCAGATACTGGCTTCCCTCTTACATAAACAAAGAGGACCAGCTGGAGGTGGTACCCAGCTCGCCCCATGCACGAGCACAGAGCTCCACCTGAAAAAAATGCTCATCCAAAGACAAAATCAGAACTGAGGGAAATGGACTTCCTCATCACTGACACACAGTCGAGACTGGAAAAGTGAGATGTTCCATGCAGATTAATGAAACTGTCATCATCTAAAACATGCAAGTGTGCTATAATCTATATTCACATCTCTGAAATTCAACTGTTTAGGAAGCCAAAGAAAAGGCAGCTCAGCAGAACCCTTCAATAATTCAGTTAGGAGGCGTCTGTCCACTCTAAATAGAACAATTCTTCAAATGTCAAAACTCATTAACAAATAATAAAGTTTTATTTCTTAGGTTCAAGAGAGATCTATCGAATCGTAATTCTTTATTTTGACTCAGGAGAGTCATAAACATTTAAAATGTACACACGCATGATGTGCAGAGTCCCTTACCTTTGTATGATCCACCATCTGGACACAGTGATAAACATGAAATGGTCAGGCACAAGCTGCAAAGGCATCTTTGATTTCAGCTTCCCGGGAAAAGCCCACTGCGCCAGCAACACAGCTGCTGCAGGGCCAGGCTGCGCTGGCCACAGCACTCACCAAACTGCCTGCATTCTCACCCCTCGACTGCAGTCCAGGGGAGGATCGGCTCCGCCAGCTCCCCTTCAGCAGGCAGCAGGCAGCAGTGCGAAGGGGCACAAAAGACCCCACCACGGGTGGTTTCCATCTTAACAGGGACTCTGGTCACCGCTGCATTGCAGTCTTTCTGAAAGCTACCAACCTCAGAAGCAAAAGCACTGGAAAGAGACTGGCAGAGGAAGCTGTCTTTGGAATGACAAAGATTTTTAAAGGATTTTTTTTTTTTTTTAAAGAGAGAGGGACAGTGAGAGAGAAGGAGAGAAACAATTTTATTTAGTTTTTCATGTGGCTTTCGTTGTTCCGAGACCTTGTTGTGTATATGGTGCTGGGTTTGAACTTGTGCCGTAACCGTTGAGCCACTGCTCCAACCCCAGGATCTTTTTTTTACAAGTGCTAAAGTCCTGGGGGCATTTCTGGATTTGTGTTTCCTAAAGGTTGAACGTATGTGTTTTTTACGGGCAGACTGCTGGGACAACTGACTGTGCTGGCTCAGAAACCTGAAATGAACGAAAGCTGCATGACGACACAGCAGCCTCCATGCTCAAGCATCCCCGTGGGAATTCTGCACAGCTGCTGCTGAACACCAGCTTCACAGCCCCTGCTGAGCAGCTCATGGGAACGAACCATGGCTTTTCACAAAAAAAAAAAAAAAAAAAAAAAAAATTGCACTCCCAGCAAGCATTTCTAGTTTCTGTGTGAGCAGTAACCACCCAGATATCCAGCTACCTTCCCACTATAGCAAAAACCATTACGTGGCCAGAGCACTTGAAATATCAAACCACTGACCACATGAGCAATTCATAAAAAGAGGCTTTTAAAACAGTAGCATGTTTACTAAGTGACCTCTGATTTTCATTTGCTCATTCCATACATGTAGTGGGCACTGGCCACGTGCTATGTGTACAAGGAGATGCAAGTGAGAGAAACGAGTCGGGGGTTCCTCTCGTGAGAGACGAGTGGAGAACACATCGTTCCAAGCGCAAGGATAAGTACCAGGGAAAAGGCCACACACCACGTGGGGAGGACCACCGCTGCTCCTGGGGTCCAGGCAGCAATCGGGACAAGGCTCTGCGAGGGAGGGCTATCCGCCAGGAGCTCAAGGGTGTGGACTGGGCTGGGAAAGGGGAGAGACAGGAAGAAGATCCCAAGACGGCTGTGCACAAGTGGGTCCTCAGCTAGTGTGTGGCTGTGTAGACCGGGGCAAGAGCCCATCTAACCTTCATGGCAGCCCTGAGCCAAACCACCAACCCACAACCAACAGATGCCCAACTATCTGGTGCTGAGGCCCAGAGACAACAGAGGTGCCAGAATCTGAACCCAAGGGCAGTTCTGCGTCACTGTGTACCTCGACACTGCTCCTCAACAGGTTACCATTTGTCTTCCAATGGTGCTGCAACCGACCTTGGCAAGGATTACGGTCTACACAGCCTCTGCCCAGACATGTTTTGTCCCAGTGTTACCAGTCTGACCCCGAATATGCGCTGGGTAAAGGACCCAAGGACTCTGCTGGTGACCTGTGGCAACCCCGCAGACATCTTCTGTCTTCTCTGAAGAGAAAGAGCCTCCTCTCCACCTACTTCTACACTGTAGGCTGTGAAGTCTTCTCCACGAAGTCTCTCCTGCCTCCCTTCCCACTCCTAGCAGGAGGACCCTTTCCTCTGGGTTTCTGCTGTCCTTGGGGTCACCACACAGTGCTGAAGTGACAGCTGGTGCCTGAGGTATCACTGCAGCATCACAGCACTGGCAGAGCCAGCCACCGGACCCACACCACTCACCTGCTCCCTGTGAGCACTCTGAGGACCATCTCCACCCCACAGACAGAGACACCGAGACACAGAGGAGCTAAGTTATGAGCCAGAGGGGGGAAACAGGACTCCAACCCAGGTCCTGGCCTCCACAGGCCACCACCTAACCACCCTGTTTTCTGGTTTTACAGGTACCTAACAAGGGGTGTGCTGAAGCTGACCTCTTGGGAGCATCCTGGGTGAGAGTCATGGAAAATTCTTAAGGAAACCGCCATCTTCCTACTGTAAGCAAAAGGAAGTATGGCATTTTCAGAATGCAGTATTTAGCCTTAAACAACGTAAAGCTGGGGCGTAGGAAAGGCAGCTGGAGGGGAAACAGCAGAAGGGAAAGTTACACAAGAGCGCCATAGCTGTGGATGTGGATTCTGGTCCCTGCATCTGAACAGCCCAAGGGCAAGCGAGGTCGGGGAGGGGTTGGCCTGACCAAGAAACCTCCCCGTTAAGACAACTTGGGTAGAGAAGCAAGAGCATGGGTGTCAGAATGCGTGCACCCCTAGAGGCTTTCCCGCCACTCGAGAACAAGGGGAGGTGGGGAAAACAAAGGTATATATATATTGGGGGAGTACTACAGATTGAACCCTGGGGCGCTTAACCACTGAGTCATATCCCCACGCCCTTTTTATTCTGTATTTTCAGACAGGGTCTTGCTAAGTTGCTGAGGCTAACTGTGAACTTGCGATCCTCCTGCCTCAGCCTCCCGAGTCACTGGGATTACAGGTGTGCGCCGCACTTAGCAAAGGTACATTTCTTTAAATAACGCAAGAGCAGACAGTAAAACCTGGGCAACCTCAGGAAGACTGCGCACCCCAGTACTCAGCCAGTGAGGAGTGGAGGGAAGGACTGTGTCCACAGGGCATAAAATGCTGGTTGTACCCAAACTGTGTGCCTGATTACCAGGTGCCCAACTGTGCAAGTCTGTCATCAGAAGCTTCGTTCTCCCTGTACCTCTGCTGCTCAGTCCATTCTTGGGGTCTGGAGATGTGAGCATGCTTCTCACTCTACCCAATCTCTGCCTGGCAGGTGAGCCAGGAATAAGCACCTGCAGGCACACTCCATGTGCGGCTCTGCTTGTGGAGCACCGTCACAGCCATCTCAGTGTAAGCATCCATGTTCACACAGATCAGAGCAAACCGACATACGCCAGTGCACACTCCTGACTGACTGGGTCTCAGTGCGTGGTGAAGAGCAGAGAAGAACAGGAGCGGAGCTGGGACACTTCTCTTCCCTGGGGATGTGCCGTTTAAAAGCCTCCAAAGAACTTTTATCTTTTATCCTCCGCTCTGGGCCACTCTGGATACTCCTCACGCAGTGACAGCAGCACTCTGCCTTTCGAGTCAGGACCAGGGCTTGTCCTCTGTGGCCGTCTCACTCTCGCCAGCCCCAGTCAGCTGCAGCGAGCAGGCCAACTTCCCCACTGAGCTGCCAGGCCAGTGCCCCTGAGCCTGATGCAGGCAGACGCTGTGCTCTGGCCTGGGTGGGCTTTCCAGGGGGCTCTGCAGGAGAGAGGAGGCGTCCTGCATCAAGATTCGTGTGCCTCTTGGAACAAAGATGCCTGGAGACACAGGGCTACTGGAGCTGAGATTGGGGGCAATATGCAGGCGGAAAGGGACTGGCAGGGGCATAAGCCACCCCCCAGGGCCAGTGGAGGAAGACCAGAGGTGGCGCCACCACCACAACCCTCTGCACCACCTTTCAGCTTGACGATCTGAGAGTCAAGGACAGTGACATGGAGCACTCAGGTTTCAGGGCCCCCCCCAGGCCTGCGGAGGAGGCAGATGAGGAGACAGGGAGCCTCCAATGCAGAAGTGACTTTCCAAGTGCTTCAGGGGTGCTCAGGCAGCACTGCTTGGTCTCAGCTGTGTGAGCCTCTGGGCCCTAGTGTAACCTTCAGTGTGAGCAGAGCTGAAAGGGCCAGACACTGGCTACACCTGACCACTCACTCACTTTCCAAACTCCCTGGATCCCAGATGCCTTGTCAAGGAAAAGAATAAGATCTGATTTGATTTTGAACCCCCAGAATGCAAATGGGAGGCTCCCTAAATACAAGCTGATTCAAAATGTTAATCACAACTTTTACAAAATACAGGCACAAAGCACTCAATAACTGTTCCAAGCTTAACTCAGTTTGAAACATGACGAAAGCCATACAGGCTCTCATCATTACCTGGAATGACACAGCAAAACCCGCCCCTTCATTAAATAATCTTAATGAAAGCAGGCAAATCAGCTAATATTGATCATTTATATTTACACGGATGGATTTGATACAAACTATGGCAATACCCCTATAGGTGTCATTTGGACACTTAATAAATGCTAAAAAGTACCAGTTCTGTCCTAAGATACTGGTCACTGCAAAACTGCAACCCAGCTACTGAAATTACCATGAGAAAGCCAGAGGAGTGGGTGGGGAAATGCCTGGAGGATGACACAGGAGCAGTCATTCACTGTCCCCAAGAGGAAGCGAGGAGAAAATATAAAACAGAGGCAATTTCGTTACCTTGCACACATAACTGTTTGTCAGAAACTTAACTGGATACTCATCTGATAAGACCATTTCGTGACCACTAGATGTGATCTGGTCTCCGGAAAGAAGGATATGGTACTTCTGGCTGCTTCTCTGGGAAACAGAGGGCCTAAAGGCTTCGAGCATGAAACACGAAGTTGCTGTTTGTAACAAGCCCCAGTTACAGCAGCTAAGGCTCTTTACGAACATAAATGGGGCCCTGAGCAGTGGGCAAAGCAGCATCAAATACGGATGCAAACTCCTACGCACCCACCCAAAAGAAACGAAAGCCTGTGGACCACGTTCAGAGCAGCACTGTGCCTCGTGGAGAAAAAGCAGAAACCACGCCGTGTCTATGAAGTAACTGATGAATATGCAAAATGAGACACATCCATGCAAGCAGACAGCCAACGTGCTACAACGCAAGACCCTGCGTGAAGGAGGCTGCTCCAGGGACCACGCACTGTGCGCGTCCCCACGCACCATGGCCCAAGCAACAGGCACAACTTGGGCACACCTAAGCACTCTGGGGGAACAGGGGCAACTAGCAGGGTTGTTAGTTTTTAAAAAGCAGACACAATCAGGCCCAAGTCCAAGCCACTTAATGAGATGCAGCTCACCCACCCAATTAAAAAACAAAACAGGAAACTATAATTGGGAGATTTCACTGTCAAGTGAATTAATTTAGGGCTACAACTTTCAAAAAATTTAAACAAGCTTTTCATTATTCGAAACAATTTATAACTTCTTTGGTAACTTCCCCTCCCCAAGTCTCAAAGTTCAACAAATTTTTAAGGAAAAAAATTGAGGGGGCTGGAGCGGTGTCTCAGCGGTTACAGCACTTGCATGGTGCACAAGAGCAGAGGTTCAAACCCCAGCATTACATGCCCCACAAAGTGTTGGAGCACTGAAAGCCACATGAAAAACTCTCACTGTCCTCCTCTCTTAAAAAAAAAAAAAAAAGATCGGGGTAGAGTGGTGGCTCAGTGGTTGGAGCACTTGCCTGGCATGTGTGAGAACCCAGGTTCAAACCCCAGCACCTCAAACACAATTAAATGTCAGAGAAAAAACCCCAGATGAATAAATAAAACTGATTTTCTCTCACTCTCCCCTTCCCTCTCTTTTAAAAGAAGAAAAGTTGATCTTAACTATAAAGACAAAAATTACTTATATATGCAAATGAAGTACTTCAAACTAGAGAAAAATGTCACTGTGGAACCTATCAACACCCTCCCCCAAAATACTCATTTCCCTGGTTCTGTCCACTATGAAATACACGAGTGTGCCTAAATTTTTAAGATCCAGAAATATTTCTGAGCCCCAAGGTTAAAAAACAAATGAATTCAACATAAAACTCACAAAAACAAAAGTAAGTCTTCGTGTGCATAAAATAAACTAACGGACCACAGCAAGACTACACCCTCAGGACAACTCCTGCTGGCTCCCCTGCCACCAGCCGCTCTCAGCACCAAGCGCATGGCGTGGCGGTGCGCTCCTGTGACAGGCTGAATCCTCACAGCATGTTTCTATTTTCCGAAGGAAGAGAATCACGTCTGCTCGCAACTCACAATGAGTCAGCCAGTGTGTGAAATATTTTACATAATGGGAAAACTGATTGTGACCCAAAAGTTCAGGGTGTTCACATTAAGTTACCAGAAATTACAGATGTGAAGCTACCTCCCTCTGTTAACTGAACCAAAGTCAAGAAAAGAAACTACTTTAATACACACACGTATGTGGTCTGGTAGATCTAATGTTTACGTGCTACTGTTTCTAACTACTCAGGTTGGTACATTCATAGTTTAAATAATAAAGAAACCCGCATGTTGACAACACAGGTAATTTAAAACTGTTTTGACACTAAGTCGCTTGTAACTACATGGCTGAGCAAAGCCAAAACTTGAGAGAGCTTTAGTTTTTGTAAACGCCTGTGTGGCGAAATGGTTTCTCCAAAATTATGATATCATCTAAAGTGTTAATATGGAGCCCTTCCACCATGCTTTACTGAAAAAAAATCAGTGGAAAATCTTATAGTGCTGTGTCCATTTAGCATTTTTCCTACAAGTTATACTCATATGTTTGTTTATTTGTTTGTTTATTGGTACGGAGATTGAACCCAGAAGTGCTTAACCACTGAGCCACATCCCCAGCCCTTTTTTACATATTTTATTTTGAGATAGAGTCTCACTAAGTTGCTAAGGCTGCCTTTGAACTTGTGGATCCTCCTGCCTCAGTCTCCTAAATCATGCCCAGCCTCATGTTACATTCTGTTTTTTAATCCCAGAAAAGAAGATTTTTTTTTTTTAATGAGAGGGAGGGGGCACAGTAGGAGAGGCAGAGAGAAAACCAATCAATTTTTATTTATTTTTTCATCTGGCCTTTGTTTCTTTGACACTCAGTTGTGTATGTGGTGCTGGGGTTTGAACCCAGGTCCTTGTGCATGCCAGGCAAGCGCTCCAACTACTTAGCCACCACTCCAGCAATTAAAAAGATATCTTAGCAATTAAAATACATAAAAATTTTCTAATATGACCTTTAAAAAAGGCCACACGTGAAAACTGATGCAAGCATTCTCAACTACATGATCTACTGACGCACACAAACTTTAAAAAATCAGCACACTTCCGATTCCATGAACATAAGCCACCACCAGGTATTTCTGAGTTTATAAGCTGCTCTGCAGCAAAGGGCAGCTGTAGAACCCAGGCAGGAGCCTCTTTCTAACCTGCACACCAACTGCTCACAGACACTAACCAGGAACAACTAGAAGGCAGCTTGTGCAACACCCTGCAAGGGACCACGTTTGTGAGTCTTTCCAAGAACTACAATATCTTTATTCAAAACTCTGAAGCACTGACAGTGTATTTCCAACAGTGTCACAGCTCATCAAACCTTCAGTCAACTGCCTTAGACAAAAATAATCCTAAATTAAATTAATAATCTTTAACACACATTTTACTGATGTACACAATTTATCGAAGGCCACAGAAAAACTCTAGAAATAACAGGAATAATAGAGTGACACACACTTCAGGAACATATTGTTTTGCCTTACACGCTTTTTAGAGGCTTGAAACATGCATGTTTAGGCATATTCGAGCACTGGACAGTCTAGTAACTTGGCAACTGAAGCCATTTCCAAACGGCAGGCATCATGTCAGAAAGCAGGTACATTTTAAAATTTTAAACGTTATCTGGCCACTTCAAAAATGTATCTATAGAGCATCAAGAGAGAACCTACAGAATGGGAGAAAATTTTTGCCTGCTACACCTCGGACAGAGGGCTAATATCCAGAATATACAGGGAACTAAAGAAACTAAAGTCCAAACTCGCAAATAATCCAATCGATAAGCGGGCTAAAGAACTCAAAAGGAACTTCTCTCCAGTGGAAGTCCAGAAAGCCCACAAATATATGAGAAAATGCTCTACATCATTAGCTATAAGGGAA